>ML663575.1:2275422-2395426 GCA_007570785.1 Antilocapra americana | reverse complement strand
ATATATAAATATATATATTTAGTTCTTTAGTTCTATTTAGTTCTAAATATATATATATATATATATATATATATATATATATATATTTAGAACCTTATTTAGTTCTCTAGTCCCTATAGCTGAATCTATTCATTTTTAGACAGCAAAATCAGTATAATTTCTCTTTCTAATTCAGTAATGTAAACTTGGTCCATTTTGTTCAAGATTCTCTCATTTTGTTCAAGAGGCTCAGTCCCTCTTCTTCCTCCTGAGGTGGTACCCAGGATTCTGGGAGCTTAGGCCCATTATGGCCTCAGGGACTGGCTGGGGTAGGGAGGAACGTGGGTTCCTCTGGGGCTTTGCCAGGACACAGCTTACCTCATAGCGGCCCTTGGTGGGGAACCCTGGTTCCCAGTGGCTCACTGCACAGTTGTTGCCATGGGTGGTAGTTGCCATGGATAGTGGTTACCATGGATGGTGGTTGCCACATCCCATCTCCATGCACCCTTTAGGACGATGCCAGTGGTTCTTCTCCAATTCCCTGAAATTCTCACAGAATCCCCACCTGAACTCATATATGAATTTTATTGTTCTTCAATCCATCAGATTCAGCATATATCTTTATTAATTCCTTCCTTTTCCTTTATTAGGCTATTTATCTCCTCTAGCTTCTCAGGTTACAATTTCATGTCATTTGACTTTGTTCTTTATTTTTATTCATAAAAAGGCTATACATTTTATTTTGAATACAGTATTTGCCACATGGCATCACTTAGGATTTAGTGTTTTCTGACCAATATTATTCCTGAGGAGATTAAATTGAATGTTTATTTTTTTTGTCCCTCTCATGAATTTTGATATTTTTTTATTTCAAACTCCAAGGGGTTAGATTTTATTGTCATCATTTGTATGTTTAATGTTTGTAACAATGTTGGTGCTGGTTGCAGTTATAAACCTGTGCTGATAGAATTTATACTTTTTGGAAAATGTGAAGATTCTTCATGGACATTCCTTAATTTTACATTTTCATAAATGTTCCATGAACACTGAAAATAAAAAATCTTGCATTGAGTTTAAGATCATAAATAGATATCCTGTAAATCCCACGTTTCCTATAAATTTTTCCTATAAATCTCCCAAACACATATCAACTCCACTTCCTACTATATACATCTTACAATCCCAGAACCTACAACCAAAGAAGGAGGTGTCCTGTGCTTAGGGTTTTGGGGTGTCCAGGTTTAGGATTCTCTGGAACTTCAAATCAAGCAGGGTAGTAGCTACCACTGACAAGAACTAAAGGCAGCCATGACCTTCACCCCCGCTGCCTTAAGTCCCCAGCCTGTGTGGATTCAGCTGTTACGAAGCTTGGGATCCAATGAGGCTAATATTTTCCATTTGGTTATCCTTTGTCTCAAACACCAACCAGGAGATAAAGTTGTTAGAAGGGCGCTGTTGAGAGTCCATCTTTCTGTTAGTTCACATTTCTATACTATCCTTTATTCATCATTTGGTTTTCGACAGCCTTGCTTTTACAAATCATCAAGTTGAATAAAGCAGTTTTTCAGTCTAAACTGAGAAACTTTTGTATTAATAGAGGTATTTGACCCATTTTGGCCTATTGACTAAATTAATAAATTGGTCTCTGTCACTTACTTGGTTAGGTTTCTTTGATGAATCCTTTGTTTTCTCTTTAACTCTTGTGGAACATCTCCATTTGAGTGTTTGAGATGCATGTCAAATCCACCATGTTTCAAACATAGCTCTGTGCTCCCGAACATCTTCTGAAGTTTCTCCCATCTCATTAAATGGTGCCACCTTCAACATATCTCAGAACCATCCTTCACTCACATCATTCATGGAAAACCTGCATCTAATCTACCTGTACTGTGTTTGCTCAACCCAAGATACACAAAGTGTGCCAGTGAAAGTGAAAGTTGCTCAGTCGTGTCTGACTCTTTGCAACCCCACGGACTATACAGTCCATGGAATTCTCCAGGCCAGAATACTGGAGTGGGTAGCCTTTCTCTTCTCCAGGGGATCTTCCCAACCCAGGGATTGATCAGGGGTCCCCTGCATTACAGGTGCATTCTTTACCAACTGAGCTATTGGGGAAGCCCAAGGTACTCAAAGTGGTCACAAAGCTGACCCCTCTGGCCATCTCTTCTGCCATATATCACGCTCGATCTGTCACTATTTCTCATGGAGTTATTGCTAAAGGATCCTATCTGATTAATTGTCCTTGATCAATACTTACTGAGTTCTTATGATGTGGCAGATGTTTGATAGGTATTAGGGATACATCCGTGGATAAAACACAAAGACAGCTTATATTCTAAGGAGTGGAGCTAGACCATAAAGAAAATTGTGTATGCCTGCACAATTTTGTGTGTGTGTGTGTCTTACATGGGGCTGATTTAAGTGTTATGGAGAAAAAAATAAAAGGGGATAAAGTGGAATCATAAGAAAGCTGTACTTTTAAATAAAATAGTCAGAAAGACATCACTTCGTGGAAGAAGTGTACACTGGTATAAACTATGCAGCAGGTGAGGGAGTGAACTGTGTGGGAACCAGACATAGAGCAGACCTCATGGTGGGCAAGCAGGTGGAGCAAAGTGAGGTGGCAAGTGCCAGGAGGTCCAACAGTTTGGGGTGGGCGTCCGACCACCCTGGGCCTTCAAGGCCATGGAAAGGATGTGAACCTGTGATAGGCCAGTGAAGAGCAAGCCACAGAAGTTTATTTGTTCAACTTGAAATGGAAACAAATTTTTAAACTTTAGGATGGTTTTATATTTACAGAAGTGTTGTAAAGCTGGTGTGGGTAGCCCTATACAACATCGAGCCAGTGTCCCTTGCTCATCACTGCACATCACCACGGTATGCTGGTCACACATGGAGCCAGCATGGTTCCATTACACCTAACTCAACTCCACATTTGTTTGGAAGTTCACCACTCCCCACCTAATATTTTTTCTATCCCAGGATTCTATTCAAGATGTCACATCATATCTGGTTGTCATGGGTCCTTAGTTTCCTCTGAATATTTTCTCAGAGCTCCTTTGTTTTTGATGACTTGACAGCTCTGAGAGGAGAATTTTGCACAATACTCTTGCATTTGGGTGTGCTGCATGTTTTCTCATGACTAGACTAAGAGGTCATTCCTCACATTTAAACTGACGTTTTGGGGGAGTGGTGTTAGTTGCTCAGTGGCGTCCAACTCTTTGTGATTCCATGCATTGTAGCCCACCAGGCTCCTCTGTCTATGGAATTCTCTAGGTAAGAAAACTGGAGTGGATAGTTGTTCCCTTCACCAGGGGATCTTCTTGACCAAGGGATCCAATCCAGGTCTCCCGCACTGCAGGCAAAGTCTTTACTGTCTGAGCCACCAGAAAGGGAACACAAAATACATAAAATCAAAATACAATAAATAACAGCAAAAACACCCTTGAGGGATTATAAGGTATATTTCCCTTAAAAAAATCATTAAGGAGGAAAACCAAGGAAATGGTACAAAATATTTCAAACAAAAGCACCTTGTGTAAAAAAAAAAAACCAATGGTGTGCATCCCAAGCTGTACTTCAAGGACAAATTTATAATAAATAAATCCAAGAGCTTTCCCAGCTGACTCAGTGGTAAAGAAACGGCCTGCCAAGCAGGAGATGCAGGTTTGATCCCTGGGTAGGGAAGACCCCCTGGAGAAGGAAATGGCAACCTATTCCAGTATACTTGGTTGGAAAATTCCATGGGCAGAGAAACCTGGTGGGCTACTGTTCATGGGGTTGCAGAAGAGTGGGACATGACTAAGCGACTAAACAGCTGCATAATATTTCAAATACTAAAAGTGGAAAGTGGAACAATACGAAAACCTAAATCAAGTAGCAGAAAGGAGATAAATAAGAAATTAATTTAATAACAAATAAACAAAAAGGAGAGTTAATTGGTAAGGTCAAATTCTATTTTTAAAAGAACAATATTCAGGATGAGGAACACATGTACACCCATGGCAGATTCATGTCAGTGTATGGCAAAACCAATATTGTAAATTAAAATTTAAAAAATTATTGAAAAAAATAAAAAACAATAAAAGAGAGAGAGAGGGAGGGGAAGTAAGCATATAAATAATACTAGGAACAGATAATGTTAACATAAACTATGCAGAAGTAGTTTTAAAAATTATCAGGGTCAATCTGAAAAACTTTACACCAATAAATTTTTTAAAAACTCATGAAATAAGATGATTTTTTAAGGAAACTGTTATTGTCAAGATTGGTCTTAGAGGAAGATTATCAAGAAGGTTCACAACTATAAAAATATAATGATAAAAATTGAAATGGGGGTTCATGATATCTTATCCCCTAAGACTCAGGACCAGGTGGTTTTTCTAGCAACTATTAGCATAAGTTCAAGAAACGTATTTTCCATTATGTCTTAACTGTTTCATGAAAAAATAAATCTTTTAAGTCGTACAGTCTGAATCACTTTCTAAGGATTGAAGAATACTCTTAAGAAAACTAAAAACACAAAGATGCATGCTTTTGTTTCAGAACCATAAACACAGCAGGAAAAAAAATTTATTTCCTTGCTGGGTTCACTTCAGGGAAACACTGAGTCATCTTTGCAGTTAATACAAATTCATCTTTGTGGTTAATACAGTTTAAAGGGGCTCTTATTCTAAATGTGCAATAAGCCAGTGTAATACTTCCATTCGACTTCTTCTATACTCGCCCTGCAGTTACAATTAAGAAATGGACATTGAGGCAGGGATTTCTTCCCAAAGAGGCTTCCCTGGTAGTTCAGTTGGTAAAGAATTCGCCTACAATGCAGGAGACCCTGGTTCGATTTCTGGGTCAGGAAGATCCAGTGGAGAAGGGATAATCTACCCACTCCAGTATTCTTGAGCTTCCCTTGAGGCTCAGCTGGTAAAGAATCTCCCTGCAATGTCAGAGACCTGGGTTCAGTCCCTGGGTTGGGAAGATCCCCTGGAGAAGGGAAAGGCTACCCACTCCAGTATTCTGGCCAGGAGAATTCCATGGGCAAAGAGTTGGACATGACTGAGTGACTTTCACTTTCTTGCCAAATGTTGGGAGGAGTGCTTCAGGATAGAAAAACATGAACTAATATTTTTATTTTTTCTGAGTAGCTATTTTTTATTAGAGTATAATTGCTTTACAATGTTGTGTTAGTTTCTGCTGTACAACAGCGTGAATTAGTCATTTGTATACATATAACCCCTTCATTTTGGACCTCCTTACCCACCCACCATCGCATCCCTTTAGGTTATCATAGAACACCGATCTGAGTTCCCACTAGCCATCTATTTTACAGGAGTTTCCCATTAGCTATCTGCTTTACACATGATAGTGTATATATGTCAATGCTACTCTCCCAATTCATCACCCCCCCCCTCTTCCCGCCTGTCTCCACATGTACATTCGCTACATCTGTGTCTCTATTCCTGCCCTGGAAATAAGTTCATCAGTGCCATTTTTCTAGATTCCACATATATACATTAATATACGATGTTTGTTTTTCTCTTTCTGACTTCACTCTGTATGAGACTCTGTGTCCATCCACTTTTGCTTGGCAAAATTCCAGGTTGAATCCTTTAAACTATATTTTGTTGTAAGAAGTTGGGAAAGGCTTCATCTTTATTCTTTTCTTTACTCCAACTGGCTGTGAAGCTGTCCTAATTTACCATCACTGTCTTGATACATCTTCATCATAAAATAAATTCCCATTTGTACCTGCATCTATGTGTTAATTCAGATTCATCCTATGGATATGACCCCTGTCCTCCCTTATTACTTATCGTTGCCAGTGAAGAATGCTTTCAGTCTCTCCACCATACATTTTTCCCCTCACAAAAATAAGGAGTCAGGAGGTAGATGGTTGTTGGTGCCCTGTATTTAGCTCAAGTCTGTCAGGACTAATTTTCTAGGTTTCTTCTGGCCTTTCCAACATGGCAACAAGGTGGCCATGGGGTCCTTGTTCAAGGGAGAAGGAAGAAGGAGGACAGAGCAGCATCTTCAGCCTCTGACTGCATCACAAGAGCAGGGTCATGGGCAAGCTTCCTGGTTCTAAAGGATGCTCAATAGGTATCTGAGTCTCATAGCACGAGGGAAAGGGGAGGAAATGGTTTTTTAAATTTCAGATTCTCATATTTCTTTGTTATCAGTAGTAATTCCTTCACTTTTCCCTTTCTTTCTTTTCTTTTATTCTTTTTCCTTCCTTCTTCCCTTCCTGCCTCCATTCTCCCCTTGCACCTTCCTCCCCTCACCTTTTTCTTGGCATTTAAGTGACTTCTGTTGCTTTTGTTCAGTCGCTCAGTTGTGTCCGACTCTTTGCAACCCTCTCAACTCTAGCTCACCAGGCTCCTCTGTCCATGGGATTTCCTAGGCAAGAATACTGGAGTGGGTTGCCATTTCCTACTCTGGGGGATCTTCCTGACCCAGAGATTGAACCTGCATCTCCTGCATTGGCAGGTGGAGTCTTCACTACTGCATTGCCTAGGAAGCCCACGTGGCTGTGTAGGTGGACAAAGTGGGTCAACATGAAACATGACTAGAAAATAAAACTGACAGAAATTCAGTGTTGAGATGACAGAAGAATATGGAGTTTTCAAAGGTGGTTCCATTTGGAAAGAAGGAAACCTGGAAGGGGATGGGTTTGAGCGAAAAGGAGATGATTAGCTTGCTTTTGGACATTTGAGTTTTCATCCATTTATTTCTTAACTCCTTCACCACGAATGAATGGATTGACTGCTGTGTGTCAGGCATTGTGCTAGGTTCAATAATATATAATTTGGTTGGCAAGTTGGAGATATCTTCTCCACATCCAAGAGGAGCCAAGGTAGGGACCTGGACTGACATGGCCTGGGATCCAGGAAGTAGGTCTGAGGTCTGGGTTACAACTTTGCATTTATGTGTTGTTTACATGTAGGTGATAATGGAAGCTGGGAATTAGATGCAATAACTTGAGTCTTAGATTCAAGGGTGAGGACATTGCATAAGAGGAAAACATTAAGGAGTCCCTGGGACCATCCCGGAGGAACATCAATTTTTAACTGGATGTGTTAAAAAGAAGATACCAGGGACTTCCCTGGTGGTTCAGTGTCTAAAGATCTGACTTGCAATGCAGGGGACATGGGTTCAGTCCCTCGTGGGGGAACTAAGATTCTACACGCAAGGGGCAAGTAAGCCCATGAACCACAACTAAAGAGTCAGTGTGCCACATCAAAAGATCTGCATGACATAAATAAAACCCAATGTAGCCAAATACATAAATAAATATTAAAAAAAAAAAGAAGGAGACACCAAGATGGGATCAAGAGAAAGAGCCAGCAGAGATATGGAAGGAAAACAGGGAAGCATTGTGCCCCTGAATAAAAGCACACAGAATGTGGAGGTCAGCAGGATTGAATTGGTCCACAAGGTCAAGTCTGATGAGGCCTGAGGAATATCCCCTCTGACATGGAACTTAACCACTGAGCCCCACTCCCCAGGCTGGTTCTGTTAGCTTAATGGGGTCAGAGGCCAGTCTGGAGTTAGTGAACAGTGAGTGAAAGGTGAGGAAATTGAAATGGAATGTTTGGAGCACTCTTCCAAAGGAGCCAGGAACCCAAGTTCAAACCTTGACACTACCATTTATTAGCTGGTGACCCTGTATCCGTGACTCCTTTGATACATGGGACAATGTAGGACCTGCCTCCCGAAATGTGGTTGAGACTTGCATAAGGCAGCATGTGAAAAATGCTTTAAAAAATGCCTGGGCTTAATAAATGTTAGCTTTAGTGAAAATTGTACCTGGAGTCAAGGGAGATTTCTAAGTCTTTCCTTCTTTCTACTTTCTCCTCTTCCCTTTTCCCCTTCCTTCTTCTTCTTCCCCCTTCTCCTCTTTTTTCTTTTTTAATAACAGACTTGATCATTAACCTCCATATGTTATGTTTTTATTTACTCTATGAAATGGAACCCATTTTGTCCAGGTTATTTGAGAAGTGCTGATGGTTTCACACACTCACACACACGTGTGCACAGGCATCCAAATGGACATTTTTTCCAACAGAGAGTCTATAAACCAAGTAAAAAAGGTATACACAAGCAGCTAAATGGTGCCTAAAATTCAATGAATACTTCAAAAATAACTTTGACACTATAATGTTTATCTCTGAAGCAAATATTTTTCTGAAATATGTTGGTCTTCTTCCAGAAAAATGAAAAATGTGATTGCTTCTCATGGTGAATTGAGAGTTGTAGGCTGGAAGAATCTCTTCTTGAAGCTGATTTGAAATCATTTATTTTTTAGCTTTTAAAAAAGTTTTTATTTATTTTAATTGGAGGAAAATTACAATATCATGATGTTTTTTGCCATACAGAAACATGAATTGGCCATAGGTATACATGTGTCCCCCCCATCCTGAATCCCCCTCCCATCTCCCTCCCCACCCCAAGTATTAAAAGTGGAATATGAGTATATACATAGATAGGCATGTATATATTTCTATTGTTACTCTATCTTTATTTGTTTAACACATTTTCTTCACCTGGCACCTGCACTAAAGAGAGTGCAGACAAGAACATTTGCTGAGGGCTTGACTGCTGGGGGAAAGGGTGCAGGAACAGAGCCACAGGAAGTCACGGATGAGGACCTAGAATGCTTCAGCTGGACCACATCTGTGCAGGGCACTGTCTCAGGGTGAGGCTGGCCAGAGGTCTTTCTGATTCAGGGATTGATGGATGAGCTGGAATGAGCTCACGAGCTTTCCTCAAGCTAGGAAAAGACAGCAAACACCCTGGGCTCCTGAAACAGTCTGTGCAAAGACTCAGATGCATAGAGGGAAATGAAAATTGGGGAACCCTGGGGGAAATTCTTGCAGCCAGAGAGCGCCACTCCTGAGGGGGAGGAGGCTGTCCTAAGCATCCATCAATCTTTAAAAACCATTTCCACCCCACCCCCCTGAACCATTTTGTGATGCTTTGTGACCATTTCATTTCTACTCCCTGACAGTTTAAATTTCTGGGATAGGTTGCCCCCAGGGCATATTTAGGTAGAATAGCAGTAGAAGTTTATTTAATAATCATGAGTTGGATGCAGGCCAAAGCAGGGCTTGTAAACACCTTTATAAAACCAGGAGAACCTTCTTGGAGTCTTCAAAGTACTAAATCTGTCTTGCACAAGACGCACGTTAAACGTACCCCCTCCACGCCACTGCTAAAGCAGATGTGGGGAATCTAACATAAGCGATTGTTGTGATAGAAGTTTAGAGTAGAGAGTTAGTAAGCTTGAAAAATAAGAACAGTTAACAAGAACTTTTGAAGAAATCAGTTTTCTTTTGTTTTTTATCGACAGGCTGAAGCTGGCTGAGTAGCTTGAAAAGTTTGAAAGTGATGTCACCTCTGCATGATGATTTGCACTCAGTCCCTCTTGGGGGTGACTTCCTTGTGGTTCTGCTGGATAGGCTCAGACTCTGTGCTTTCAGGGCTCCAGCTTGGTTTTCATGGAATCAGGAGTGTCATCCCTGGCCAGTTGGCACAGTTCTCTGGAGAGAGGCTGGGTTGAAGGGGCTTTGATGCTTTATGTTTTCTGATGACTGTCAAGTGAGGGAAGCCCCAAATGAAGGTTCATGGCTGTGCTATTCTCTGGCATTGAAAATGCTACATTAAAAAAAAAAAAATGTCAACAGTTCCTGCTGCCTGCCTTGCATCTCAGAGGAACTTGGACATTTTAAGTTATCCCTGCCACTTAAAAGAATTATAACCACAGAGGTTGTGAGGGAGCAGCTGGTTTGCAAAGCTGCTTTGGGTAAACCTGTCACAGCTCATGAGTAAACAGAATCTGAATACAGACGAAGTACGTAGGGGAAATCAATTGCTTTTTCTACAATATAAAAAGAAGAGTTTTGCTCAGGGCGATGTGACGATGCCTTGCAACTGTTCTGCATTAAGTGCAACTTTCTTCTTGCTTTCTTGCCGCCCAACTTGCCTTTCTTCTACAGTGAGCCGCTGAGGTTGTGTATAGCGCACTGGGAATATCTAAACTGGAAATAATTAAAATATATATTTCATTTATAGTGGGCCTTATGTGAGGAGAGGGAAAGATTGCCACAGCTTCCTGACTATATGAGTTAATGATGTGTTCTGCATTTTCTTAATTTTCCACATTTTAACAGGCTCTGTTCCTTATTTGGGGGCAGGGAACTTGGAGAGGCATGGGATGCAGACTCGCTCGGGCAGGAACTTCTAGCTCGCAAGAATACAAGGGGATGGCGTGGAGAAGGTCAGGTTAATAGTGTGGTTCCAACTGCTTTCCTCCAGTTTCACCCTTCAGTGTCAGAGCTAGCCTATTTTTAAGGTAAAGTTTCAGACCAGAGATTGGTATATAGCCATTGTGGTATTCCATTAGAGTGTAACTTTAGAAGATGATCAACAAGGGGATTTTTAAAATGAAGTTCCAAAAATCATTATGAGTAAAATAAAGCACAGACTCTCTACAGAAAAACAACAAATCCACAACAGCACGTGTGTGTGTTTGTGTGCATATTTGTATGTGTGTGTGTGTGTGTGTGTGTTGTAAATACATTAGCTATATGTCCACAGTGGAGTGAAGCTGTTGGTAGATTAGGGCAAATGCCCGTTTTTCAGAATTAACTTGAACATTATTTTGATGAAGACTAAGCTAGTATAAACAAAGCCAGAAGTGGGATACAAAGGCTACGTTGATTATAAATCTTGGGGCTTATTTGCATGATTGGGTTGCATGACTGAAGCTTATGAAGGAAAGGGTGTCTTACATTGAATTATAAGTATGCTTTTGGGTACAGCTAACTATAAAGAGAAGAAACATGAAAGTCATTCCCAAAATGTTTGGAGATAGGAACTTTGTTGGGGAAATGAAAAAAATCAGATTGCATTATCCTGTGATTTTGCAAGTTGCAAAGAAATGTTATTTCTAGAAAAGATTGACTCAAAATGCTATCTAGAGGCAATGAATCAAAAAAATAAAGCATGAAACAGTTGATCAAAGATAATTCCAATGAAAAGTCAGTAACAGGATGAAACCATATCTTCCTCAATTGCAACCCATAGCCTCAGGTTCAGAGCTGGGGCTGGAGGGCACATTATGAAACTTCTCATTCAATTTTTCTGGCATCTTTGTTCTAGACAGTAGATTTCTCTGAAACTACATCCTGACATTCCTGCATAACCAGGTAATTATGAATGTCCGTCTTACAAAGACCGATCAAAAAAAGTCATGGGGTCACAAAGAGTTGGACATGACAGAACTGAACAGAACTGAACAGAAAAAGAGAGAAAATTTCTGATGGTTTGGAAAATAGGAACGAATATGGAGAAAGATGAATTGATTCTGCATTAGATTCTAATCTTCCAAAAACTGACTCTGAGACAAGGATTTGGGCACAAGTAGTTTATTGGCAAGTAATCCTGGGAATATGCTCAACCTAGAGAGCATATTAAAAAGCAGAGTCATTACTTTGCAGACAAAGGTCCATCTAGTCAAAGCTATGGTTTTTCCAGTAGTCACGTGTGGATGTGAGAGTTGGACTATAAAGAAAGCTGAGTGCTGAAGAATTGATACTTTTGAACTGTGGTGTTGGAGAAGACTCTTGAGAGTCCCTTGGACTGCAAGGTGATCCAACCAGTCCATCCTAAAGGAAATCAACCCTGAATATTCATTGGAAGGACTAATGCTGAAGCTGAAACTCCAATACTTTGGCCACCTGATGCAAAGAACTGACTCACTGGAAAAGACCCTGATGCTGGGAAATATTGAAGGCGGAAGAAGGTGACGACAGAGGATGAGATGATTGGATGGTATCACTGGCATGATAGACATGAGTTTGAGAAGCTCTGGGAGTTGATGATGGACAGGGAAGCCTGGCGTGCTGCAGTCCATGGGGTTGCAAAGAGTCCAACATGATGAGCAACTGAACTGAACTGAATCCCAGAAATATGTGAGGGGGCAGGAGGAGACACAGGGAAGAGAAGAAAGCAGACAGAGCATCCCACTGTGGGCCCTAGGGTGCACACCTGGGGTAGTCCTGGGAAACAGAGCAGAACACGCCTCGGAGCGGGCCTACCAGAAGGAGACACAGATTGGGGGACCAAGGGTCATCTCTTAGCCTTCCCTGTTTGCAAACAGAGTATAAGTGTGGGGCAATAGGAGGTTTCTCCTTTGAAGGAATGAGAGCAATCCTGTCTGCCTGACAGGAGCCGAATATGCCCAGGGCTGGCTTATGGTGATTGGAGGACACTAGTGTGAGGCTGAGGCACACTCAGAATCTTCCTGTGAATCTACTGTGAACTTTTTATTCCATAGGAACAGACTGTTGTACCCCAAACCAGATCCCTTTGCTTTGTAGTCGTGTGCTACTTGTCCTGGAGAGCTGCCAGGTAAGAGTATAGACTCTTTGTGCAAAAACATGTCCATAGCTGGTAAAATAGATTCACAAATGGTTACATCATGTATGATGCATGCCTTACTCACAGTGAATTGGGCACTGGCTCTGTTCATTTTATTATCCTATCATCACAGACAATCCTTCACAATTATTTTGCCCGTGCTTCTGGACTAGGAGAAAAGGATGCTAGGAAATGCACCTTGGTAAGTTAGAATACCTTTTGCATCCCTAGATTCCTCCTGTGCCCCCTCCCCTTTTACCCTTAAAGGTGTGTGGTCCTCTTGTCATCAAAGGACAACAGAGATGTAAGAGAATCCTGCACAGAAAGATTATCTCATCTTTCTCTGTCATCACCCCTTCCCACCCCGACTCAGCATGCCAGTCCCTTCACTTAACAAGGAATGGACAGCCAAGAACAGCAGGGATGGTTGAATAGTGATAAGGGAAACTGACCCATCTCCTCTTTGCATCCATAATCCTGCCCTCATGCCTGCAAATCCAGGTTTTTGCTCATGATAAGAAGGGACAGGAACTCTAGGTTGCCTTGTTGTGCTCACTAGGTGCAATAACAGCTTCAGAGAAGAACATCTAATAAATGGCTCAAGTTATCTTAGTTCTCTGACCAGGGATTGAACCTGTGCCCCCTGCATTGGAAGCTTCGAGTCTTAATCACTGGACCAACAGGGGAGTGAAGTTAATGATCTGTCACTCAAACAATCTTAGCTGCTGCAAAGGAAAGTGCTCTTGTTCTGGCCTCCCCATGTGTCAAGGACACCAAAATTACAGAAACAACCTGAGCCTCATGTTTTCCTGATGTTTAATCCTCTTCTTCTCTAGACGAGCTATGTGAGAGCTATCTTTTCCTTCTGGGGTCCTGGCACCATGAAGTCTACAAACCTGCTGAGTGGCTGGCTGGTGGAGACCTGATTTCATCTTTCTACCAAGAGCCTGGCCCATGTGGTCCTCAGCAGTGGGCAGGACAAAGGAGAGGTATTTACTATCTTAGTAACTGAGCCAAAGGCTGATGTTGATGTATGCCCTTCTCAAGGCTCTACTGAGGATATACAAAACCATAAAACTGAGGAAGTGTTATTGGTTCTAATTCCTGACATTATTGGTGATCCATCAGTGTAACTGGTCACAGTACCCATAGATTTCAGATATTTTGGTTTTCCATGTTCCGTGGTACTTAACTGGACAGTGCTCTGTTATGGACTGAATGGAGCCCTCCCCCACCTCAAACTATATTTGGAGATAAAGCCTTTACAGAAGTAATAAAGGTTAAATGATCTGGAACCTCTAGCTTCCAGAACTGTAAAAAGATAAACTTTTGTTCAAGCCACTCAGTCTGTGGTAGTTGTCATGGCAGCGCTGGCAGGCAAACACTTCTCCATCGGATTTTTTTTTTTTTACTGATTCTATCATCATGTAGGGTAAGGAATGAGGTGTGTATGAATTTGATTTCATCTCTTCTGCTATTTTGGAACCTTCTTTGAAAACATTTTTTTTCATGACTTTGCATGAATCAAAATTTATATCTTAGAGAAAAAAAAATCAGTTGGGTAGAATCCTGCAAACTACACATTTGGTGGAGTGGGATGCTTCTCAACTTGAAGACGTTTGAGATCCCTGATGATACTAAGTTGGCTTCCCTGGTGGCTCAGATGGTAAACCATCTGTCTGCAATGTGGGAGACCTGGGTTCGATCCCTAGGTCAGGAAGATCCCCTGGAGAAGGAAATGGCAACCCAATCCAGTATGCTTGCCTGGAAAATGATACAAAGACTTTCCCTTTGGCTGATATGGAGACCTTCCCTTTGGCTGAGCTGTGAGCAGGCATGTGCTGTAGAGACGTTGATCCCTCAACGTGGAACTGGTTTCTGACGAGGCTGGGGATGTGTAGATACTGGATGACTCATCCAGGAGAGTAAAGGGATCAAAATACTCTGTATGTTTCCTCCTCGTGTCTATTTTAAGATACCATGGGGCCAGATCAAATGATCACTATAGGAGACCAAACAGAATGGTTTGAATCAAGTACATATTTGGAGACTGTGCAGTTTACTTCATGGGAACAGGCTTCTATTTTGAGTAGCAACAAGAAGCTGAAAGACAGAAACTCCCCAGATGGTCCAGTGGTTAAGACTTCACCTTTTAACGCTGGAGGTGCAGGTTCCATCCCTGGATGGGGAGCTAAGATACCATATGCCCTAGGGCCAAAGACCAAAACATAAAATTGAAGCAGTGTTGTAACAAATTCAATAAAGACTTTAAAAACAGTCCACATAAAAATAAAATCTTTACAAAAGCAAAGTTGAAAGACTAGTAAGTTGCCATTGTGCTATGGAAACACGTGGGTGCCAGCTGATTATTTGCTGCTATCAGCAGAGATGTAAGTATGAAACTCGTGAAAACTGAGGCCATCACATCATCACATCTTTGTTACTAAAAAGCATGGTCTTACTCACTCAGTTGACTTTCTGGGACTCTGTAAGTAGTTCCTGATGGAAAGTTACAGGGCTCAAAATAGCCTGGAGTTAAAACTCCCCTCCAGGTCATCCCCACCATTCTATGCAAAATAAAGAACTGTCTTACCTGAAGGAAAAAATGGACATTTAAGTTGATTATTTCCAGTGCCCAGCTGGTCCAGCCTCTGGCTAATCTCCAGAATTCCTTGACCCAGCTGTTTAAGAGATAACTACTCCAAACAACCTCGGAGAAGAACAGACCCCCTTAAGACAGTAGATTTCCACATATATGCCTATATATATTTACTCTTTTCTTGAGTTAGTGCAGCAGCTCACTAATCTAATTGTTGCCCCTTTTTGCGTCATTAAAGGTGATCTCTTCCTGTAAAGTGCCTGTCTCGTCCTTTTCCCTAACCTCACCGTCACTAACTCCCTTACTCTACAGTTTGGTTCAGTTCAGTTCAGTTCACGCAGTCATGTCTGCCTCTTTGCAACCTCATGGACTGCAGCATGCCAGGCTTCCCTGTCCATCACCAACTCCCAGAGCTTGCTCAAACTCATGACCATTGAGTTGGTGATGCCATCCAACCATTTCATCCTCTGTCATCCCCTTCTCCTTTTGCCTTCAGTATTTCCTAGCATCAGGGTCTTTTTCATTGAGTCAGCTCTTTGCATCAGGTGGCCAAAGTATTGGAGCTTTAGCTTCATCATCAGTCCTTCCAATGAATATTCAGGACTGTTCCTTTAGAATTGACTGATTTGATCTCCTTGCAGTCCAAGGGACTCTCAAGAGTCTTATCCAGCACCACAGTTCAAAAGTATCAATTCTTCATCTCTCACCTTTTTTTATGGTCCAACTCTCACATCCATACATGACTACTGGAAAAACCAGAGGTGGGATTAAAATGGAGGACCAAATTGTAATGGTTTACATATTTGTTAACTTGGCTTCCCTGGTAGCTCAGAGGTAAAGAATCCTCTTGCATTGCAGGAGATGTGGGTTCAATCCCTGGGTTGGGAAGATCCCCTGGAGGAGGAAATGGCAACCCACTCCAGTATTCTTGCCATGTTCAATCCCATGGACAGAGGAGCCTGGTGAGCTACAATCCATGGGGCCACAAAGAGTTGGACACGGCCGAATGACTGAGCATCTACATGTAATTTAATTGAAAACACTTTGGCATTCATGGAGATGTCATGTTTGGGTATTTCTCTAAGAAAGAACTTGCCAACCTGCCATGAGGAGGAGAGACAGCACCTCTGGAATCCTCTGAAGAATTTGTAGTGGACCAGTAAGCCCCTGGTCAGCGATGGAACACCCTGGGGTCTAACTGTTTCTACCAATCCCTGAAGTTTCTTTTCTGTTTCTCAGGATTGACCTGCAGTCTTGAGTTCTTCCTAGGTCTAACTGTTTCTACCAATCCCTGAAGTTTCTTTTCTGTTTCTCAGGATTGACCTGCAGTCTTGAGTTCTTCCTATCTGGTCCTCTTTCCTTTCATGCCTCCCTTCACAGGAGAGCTGCAGAATGATCTGAAGACATCACTCCCTTCTCCTACTCCTTCCCTGACCATTCATAGTTGTTAACTCCAATAAACCTTTTGCACTTACAACTATCTTGGCATTAGCTTTCTGAAGGATCCAACTAACAGTTGCTGAATAAGGTAAAATAATGCTTATTTTACCTCTGACTTTTAGAATTTTTAAAAATTATTTTGCTAATTACCATATGTGAAATCAATCACCAGCCCAGGGTTGATGCTCAGGGCTGGTGCACCGAGATGTCCCAGGGGGAGGGAATCGGGAGGGAGGAGGAAGGGGGGTTCTGGAGGGGGAGCATATGTAAACCCATGGCAGTTTCATGTCATTGTATGGCAAAACCAACACAATAAAGTAAAGAAATTTAAAAAAATAAAAATAAAAAAATAAACTGAAAAAAATTACTTTGCTAATTATCTCTCTTAAAAATATTTTTATTATTTTTAAAATTTTTGGCCATGCTGTGGGACATATAGGATCTTAGCTCCCTGACAAGGGATCAAACTCATGTTCCTTGTGTAGTCTTAACCACTGGACCACCAGGGAAGTCACTCACCTTTTACTTTCAAGATAATCTCTTACTTCACTGCATCCAGGTAAAGGGCCAAGAAAATCATGGAGGAACTTAGAAATTTTTCTGGGTGGTGGTGGGGTTGTTATTATATTTGAAAGCCACCGAATAGCTCTCCCCTGTTTTTTTTTTTTTGACTCAGTCTAACTCCCTAATTTCTAAAGCTACTGTGTCTTGAATTTATTTTGCATTTGAAATATGGTCATAACTATCTGTTGGGCTGTTCATAGTTGTATAACCAAAGAACTATCACACAGCAATCTGGGTTACTTTAAGCCAAATGACTCAAGCTTCAACTGGATTTCACATGGCAATATTTTCACCATAAATGTCATAAAGGAGTTTCACCATGGAAAGATTTATGAATCATGGTACTGCTGTTTTTAGACCTTGGTCAAAAGCAAAGCAACGAGAACCCAACATGGGAGACAACAAAAGGAACGCAGATGTATTGAATAGACTTGTGGACTTTGTGGATGAGGGTAAGGGTGGGATGATATGGGAGAAGGGCATTGAAGCATGTTAATGTCATGTGTCTAATCAATCGCCAGCCCAGGATTGATGCTCGGGACTGGTGCAGCGAGATTTCCCGGGGGGGAGGGAGGAGGGAGGGGGGACCTGGAGGGGAAGCATATGTAAACCCATGGTGATATCATGACAATGTATGGCAAAAACAATAAAAAAAAAAAAAAGCAAAGCAACATCTGTGAATATATATATATATATATATATATATATATATTACTTT
This sequence comes from Antilocapra americana, assembly GCA_007570785.1. Taxonomy (NCBI): domain Eukaryota; kingdom Metazoa; phylum Chordata; class Mammalia; order Artiodactyla; family Antilocapridae; genus Antilocapra; species Antilocapra americana. The sequence continues at coordinate 2,377,709 of ML663575.1, read as the reverse complement.
TTTTTCTTTTTGCCATCTTTAGATCTCTTAGAAGGGTAGCAGCCACCATGTCCAACACAGAAGAAAGGCCATGGATGGTTCATGTCTTACTTATGCTGCATTATGCAGCCTCTCTCTGTGGGAAAAATAGAGTCCACAGGGTTCACAAAAGTCCAGGTTTAACCACAGTCATCAGTGACCACTGCTTTACATAATGGAAGCAGCCACTCCTGGGGATTCAGAGGCAACATATCAACTTGTTATGTTGGATTGACCATGAAGTCCAAGAGCGCAATTGCTGATGTGCTGGAATCTACAGGTGTCTGAGTTTGGATAATTCTGAAAAGGTTGACCTGGGTCTTAATAGTTGGTTTAGCACCCAGAAAACCACACTGTCTGGTAAAACAGATTGAAAAAGATAACAGTTTGGCATATATGATATTGTTATTTCTAAAAGTACAGTTAAGAAAACAGAGGCCTAAATCGATGATGGAGACAGTCAAATGTGTAAATCTTCTTTTGTTCAGGGAAAGTTATTTTAAACTGATGAACAGCCTATGTTGCAGATGTTAAAATTTGCATATAGATACACAAGCTAGTGGTTAGCATGCTTTTTTATTTTAACACTAGACAAAAATAAAATCCCTGGAGCAAAAATCCTTCTTCTTTCTAGTTGCATGATTCTTGAAGAGTTAATTAACCTCTGTGAACCTCTGTTTTCTTATGTATAAAATGGTGACCCTGATACCCAGCTAGCAGAACTGCTATGAAGATGTTGGAAGGACATATATGCTCAGAGTGAGCTCTGAACAAATGCTTCCAGACATAAATGGTGGTAAGGATGGTGGTGAATAAAATGCAAAAATATATATATGAAATGTGGGAGCATTACTTGAAGTCTTATTTACAGTAATCATATTGTTTCCTGAAACTAGCTTTTAAAAACAAACAACAAAAAAGCTTTAGTCCTGTCAAGTAATTATTTTTATAAACTCTGAATCAGTGGGATTCATCTAATAAGGTGAATGGGAGTATCCTGAGACCCTCTAAGATCACTAAGTTTATTTGAATATTGACCGTAGGATTTGCTCCATAACCATGATTGAAGGTATGTTTCTCAAATATTTTCCAAGTAAATACATTTTGCCCCATTCTCCCAGATCTCAAGTGTATTAATAAATCTACTCAGTAAGTGGTTTTTATTTCTTCTTCTTTTTTTAATTCTGAGAAGAAAACTAGAAGATCATGTTGAAATCGAGCCAGATGGTCCAATCTGACTTTTCACATTAGGTGAATGCTCATAATTTACTCTATCCTGAAGCAACCACAAAAGCAGAAATCATGGTGAATGGCCTCCAAGAACATCAAATCCAAAAATTCTCAGGGGTTTTATGTTCTGTCAAACATTTCATCAAATGGCATGAGAAACAAATCTTTCATGTCCTTTTCATTTTTAAAAAGGCTGCATCCTTTGTATTAGAGGAAAGTAGTTTTGATATGTGTTTTAAATTACCTCACATAATAACAGTCTCTGGAAATGTATCTTTCCCTTTTTTAAGCCAATGCAAAGTTTCTTCCATAAGTATAGTTTATTCATTTAATTCTCTTTCAGATAAAACTTTAAAAATCTGAAATCACTCTCTTCTACCTTAAATAAAACAAAGAAACCCTTATGACTTTTTCATCTTTTCTACTGGATAGAATTTTTAAAAAATTGATAAATAGGCAACATATAGTAGGTCAAGATGATAACTAATCTGATTTTAAAAAAAGAAACGTGGGCTTGCACAGCAGAAGAATTGGAAAACGTGTTATCTAAATATGTCATGGGATATATGGACTTTAATATGTAACATATGTGAAGTTTAATCATTAAGCAATGAATTCCTCTTCTGAGGTCCGTGTGGTGAGTATCAATGAATATAATATTTTTTGAGCTGAATGAAATGCCCAAGACCAATCTCTCAAGATTTAATTACCCACTTAAAAGTCCCCAGAGTTCTTACAGGAAGCCCCAAGACTCATAGATTAAACTCCTTGATAGTCGTTGTGCTGTGGAAGGCAAGCCGACAGCAAGGGGTCAGCTCTACCTGGAATTTTGAAGTGGGCAGCATGGAGGAGAGAGCCCTCCCTGCCCTCATTCACTGGGGCCCTTGTGGGTCCCACAAGCCCAAAGGCCTGACCTCCTGAAGATGATAATGATAGTGCTGTGAATAACTGAATACAGTAACATTGACTTCCTATCAATGAGATTGGCACAAAGGCAGAACAGAACAAGGTCATGTGTTGAGGAGAAGTGGAGGTGGAGATGGGTCTGCCTCATCTAGAATATTCAGGAAATGGCACCTGAGCTGAGATCAGATGGAAATAAGGGGCCACCCGGAGGGAACAGAGGGCACCATCCTCTGAGGTGTCCCCAGGGCCAGTGTCGCTGGAGGGCAGTGACCAGCTGGACTGGGAGGACCTGCTTGGGTTTTTGGATGTTCTTGGAACAGAGTTCATGGGAGACACAGAGGGGCTGAAAGCTGGATAGCTCTAAGAGCTGATTTATTGTTTTAAAAGATTCCTCTATCTGCAATCCAAGTTGGTGGAAGAACCTCCAGTTAGAAAGTCCTATAGCCCAATCCCTAGTTATGGTTGATGGTGGAGTGAACCATGGTGGAGGCAGTGAGGTGGCGGGCAACCGGGCAACCATGACCGGCTGGTGATGTCAACATCTGGGATGAGAGAAGGGAGGGTTTCAGCCTTTGGAACCTGGCTGGTAAAGAGACCAAGAAGTGAGATGGGAAATGTGAGTGAGGGTTTTTATGGATGACGTTCAGGGGATTTATTGTAGAGATATCAATTTTGAGATAACATTTAGCTGACCAGGCCCATATTTCCAATAGGCAGATTAGACACTGGTCCATTGTGTCATTCACAATTCAAGGATCCATATATCTCCAAGAAATGGAACTTTTTTCACAACTCTTTTGACAGATCTAAGCCAACAAACGAGCCAGTCCTGGTTTATCCTTCTGGGACTGTTCATACCTTGGAAGCAGAGTTATTGACCTGTGTGTGCTCACAGGGTGCACCCTCAGACCCCACTGGGGTTCAGCATGCACACCAGATGAATTTTCTAGAATCCTTAAGATGGAAATCTATTTGCCTCTCTCCCCTGCCCCTCAGTTTTACATGAGGACTGTGGGTTTCTGCAATGTCTGGAAGTAAGCAGAAGGGATAATTCTGGAGAGGCACAGCTGGGACGTGGACCCTCAAGTGGACAAGGAGAAAGGCGTGGATTTGGGAATGTCATGATCACTCTTTGAAGTTTCAGTGGAATTTTCAGCAAGATGATACTCACTCCTTGAAAACTCCAGCATAACCTGAAGAATTGGTGGGAGGCTCTCCCTACAGGCATTACCCAGCCCTGTGAGGTGCCAGTTAAGCTCAGCCCCTAAACTCTGGTTTGGGAGTAGAGACCATGCTTTCAGAGCCCATCAACCTGATTTTAACAGTTCAGCACAGCCCTTTGACTAGGATTTTCTGGGACTGCTTTTTATGCTATTTGGTTATTAATTACAGCTTAGAAATCATTTTATGTTGTGAAGTGCTTTTTATTTATTAAAACTGGCATAAATTTTCCCATGACATTCAGAGTCTAACATGCCATGGTTCTCCACTTTAAAAAAAAAAAAAGTACCAAATTAAATTCAGCTTGAGCTCCAACTCAGCAGCTTAGGTAAGAAATCCAGGATCCGTGAGTTTTGGGGGAACCCTTCCTCCATCCTCTCCCCCAGTTTCAGAGAAGCTTGGGGATAACTCAGTTGGCGGAAATGGGGGAGTCCAGGTCTTCACGTCATTGCCATTGCTCCTGACTCAGGCTCCCTGTTTCATCTGAGGCTGGTCAGCTCCCTGGAAGCCATATCCACACCCTGAGCCCTTTGCTGCTGGGCGCTGTACTTCTATTACCCTTGTGGACCCCAGCCCATGGGATTGACCGGTGTGGGTGGGAGTTGAAGTCATCTGGCCTTTCCCTTCGGTGCAACATTGCCCTTTTCTGCAGTGGCATCTTCCCTGGGAGCAGAGTCCTCCAGTCTCTGACTGTGAAAGCCCCCAACTTCCCTCCACACTGCCAACCTAGACAGTCTTCCCATCCTTGCCCTCTTTCAAGGTTGGAGAAAGGCACACTTTGCTCCAGAAAAGTGATAGCATTGACATTAACACAAGCTACCAGCAAGCTTTTCATACCCTCTCATGGACCAAACAGACCAGGAAGACAAACAACCAAAAGTCCCTCAAAATATCTGCTCACCGCTATGTTGTTGTTTATTCTCTAAGTTGTGTCCGACCGTTTGTGACCCCATATGGACTCTATCACCCCCCAGACTCATCTGTCCATGAGATTTCCCAGGCAAGAATACTGAAGTGGGTTGTAATTTCCTTTTCCTTGGGATCTTCCCCACCCAGGGATTGAACCCACATTTCTTGTGTCTCCTGCATTGGAGGCACATCCTTTACATGGTGCCATCAGGGAAGCCCCATTGCTATCTTCTCAGCATATAAAACTTAAAAATTTTGGCAGAATTATGATTCAAAGATAAGGAAAGGAAAAAGTTTGAGGAAGAGTATTTATATGGAATAAATGAGGGTTTTTTTTTCTTAACCTAGCTGTGCAATATTCCAGAAGTTTCCTAAGTGGTTCAGAGGGATGATATTCTCCAAAAACAATCACATTTATGTCTCTAAGCTGTCACCTGCTGAGATATTGTGAAAAAGGGCCCAAATAATGTCACAAAGTCAGATAAACTATATGGAGTGCTTTGTTTTTAAAAATATACTCCCTGCCCGCATTGCTCCTGTTCCCATAATTAATATGGGCCAAATTGTAGAACAATTTAAAAATACAGAAAGTGCTATAAAGTATTAGTGTCAGGACTTCCCTGATGGTCCAGTGGTTAGGACTGCAGGCTTCCACTGCAGGGGCCACGGGTTCAATCCCTGACTAAAGAACTAAGATTTACAAGCTTCATGACACAGTCAAAAAAAAAAAAAAAAAGATTGAGTCATATTGCCTGTAATCCCTCACAGGGATCACTTTTGTGAGATTTTAGGCTTTCCTTCCAGTTTTGTCTCTAATGCTGGCTCTGTGTCCTGTAATTTCTGTATTGACATAGCCGAGGTCTCCAAGTATATGCAGATTGTGTCTTGTTTTTCTTTCAATAATTTTGAATTGTCATGTTTCATTCTCAGGAAATATGTCTACAAATAAAGTGAGGATGCCAATATTATGTTTTACACCCAGAACCAGACAAGCAGGCCTCTCTCTTCCTTCAGCCATGCACACACAATCTCAAAGAGCCCCGTGAACATAAAAGGAGGCTAAGAACAAAAAAGGAATAAAAACATCATTACATGGTGGCCTCTATAGGAACTGACTCTCCTAACCATTTTTCTCAATTGTTTCCCCCCTTTCATTTTTTTTTTTTGTAACTCTCATTAATGTGTGGCTCTGTTCTTAATTTTTTTCCATAGGAGAAACAGTTTGAAGTCAAAGACCTTGGTCAAAGAACATGAACATTTTGGTCAGTGTTTGCTCATTATGACACTTTTCTCTGAAAATGATATATTGTCATCTTAAAATATGGAAAATGCAAAAAAAGAAACCCATAAAATGAATAACATAAGAATCATAAATATTCCTGTAACCTAGAGAAAACTACTGTCAGTACTGTGACATCTATAATCCTGTATGATTTTGTGAACATATGTTTCTGCTTCTTTTATTAATATTACTTACTGTTAATTGCACTTTCCCATATTGTTAGATATTATTTGAGAAGGTAATGTTAATGGCCTGATGCATCTCACACATCATAGCATACTGAGCTGTTTCCCTTTCATTGGCTTTACTTTCATTTGCCAGTTCTTCACTGTCTCAAACACTGGACCATCAACACCCCCAGGTTCCATCTTTGAGTCTCTACTAGCTCAGTTCCCCTTCAGGGATGAGGGCATTGAAATTGCAACATGCACAGAGACCTCTTAAGGCTGCTGTTGGCCCATTTGTGTCCCCCTAGAAACTTCCAAGAGGTGCCTTTCTGGGTGGATATGTCTCCTATGAAAGGACCAATTAGAGAAGAGGGTCCTTTCCTAGAGCTGGTATAGCCTTTCCAGATACAAAGTGGAGTGAACAGGGTGTGGGCTAGGTTTGTGCACCCACTTCCTTGACCACATGCCTTTTTTTTGTAGTCAACAACCTGGTTAACCTTACACAGCTGTTGTGCTACATGTGATTTTTAACCCAAAGTAAATGTCAGAGCCGGTTGTTAACAAATCCAAATGTAGTCAACTCCAATTCTGCTGCTCCTTTAGCTTCTTCAAAACACCTTTATGATCAAGTCAAGAGGCCAGCAGTCTGAGGTTTCTATAGCTCTTACTGTGTGATATTTGTGACTGGTTGTTCAGCTGTTCAGAGGACATTTTATTTTTGAAAAAGCAGTCACCATTGGATTATCTAAAGATTCCATTCAGGCAACCATATGTATTCTGTTTTGCTAATGCACCCAAACTTTGTGATACTAAAAAGTCTTAAGTTATGTACTGCAATTAAAAAAAAAAAAAAAAAACAAGTTACTGCGGTCTTTGGGATCCCTGGAGAATGTCCCCTCAACCAATTCAACTGGGCAAATTGTTAAAAACAGCAAACATCTTGAGCATGACCTAAACATTCATCAGCTGTGAGGGCAACAACTCTAAGCCAGCTCAGGGATCCCTGCTGGTTTTGATGTCCCAGCAGAGTGTCCTGGAATTTCATCCTAACCTAGTCATAGTTTTCCTTTCAAAAGTTGGAAAGCAGCTTTCACCCAAAGGCAGACAGAGGATGGGAAAGTGACAGTGAAATGGAAAGCAAGGAGTTCACATGTCTATTATGTGCCCTTTTAACCAGTCTTTTCTGCTGTGTATTTTGGCACATGGTTTTTAGACATATTTGAGTTGATCTTTGCAAAGCTGAAAGCTGATCCAAAGGCACACATTCAGAAAGAGATGGAAAAGCAGTTGTAATCTTTTCGTCCTTCAATTTTTTGAACAGAAACTTCGCTATAATAATTGTTCTGGATCGATGGACTCCCCATTGAAAACTGGGTCCAAAACATGGCTTTGATAGAAAATCCCTCAGATGATAACACAGCACCTAAACAGCACCAAACAGATAGAAAAAGAAGCCTTCCTTCAGGTCTGGTGTGGTGTCCAGTGGACTTTCTCTGCACTATTTTCTAACTTTGTATCTTGAAATAATCTCAGACTTGAAACTTTCAAAAGGGTACAAATAATGTCTATATGTCTTCATCCATATTCTCCAAACTCAGCATTTTAACCCATTTCCTTTATTGTTCTGATTCTCTCTTCAGTGTGTGCTTTCTAAAAATTAGAGAGTTCTCCTAGGGAACCATGGCATGATGTCCAAACCAGGAAATTAGTATTAATGTAATACTGCTATCTGGAGAAGGCAATGGCAACCCACTCCAGTACTTTTGCCTGGAGAATCCCATGGACGGAGGAGCCTGGTAGGCTGCAGTCCATGGGGTCGCTAAGAATTGGACATGACTGAGCGGGCTTCACTTTCACTTTCATGCACTGGAGAAGGAAATGGCAACCCACTCCAGTGTTCTTGCCAGGAGTATCCCAGAGATGGGGGAGCCTGGAAAGCTCCTGTCAATGGGGTCACAGAGTGACACTGATGAGACTTAGCAGCAGCAGCAGCAGCTATCTAATCTGAAGCCCTTATTCTTTTCCTCCCTGCTAGATTTGACTTCACCCACATGGGGACCAGTTGACTGTCGGAGCCGCTAAAGTGACACTGTAAGAAGGACACATCATCAGAGACAGTATTGCCCCTGTCACCTTCCTGCCAAAAGCAAAAGCTGCATCTAGTCTTGAGGAAACATCAAATAAACCCAGAGTGAGAGGTGTACCAAAGCAGAAAGGGACAGTTGTCTTCAAAAGCTCCAAATCAGCACGTTACAACAAGCCAGTAATGACCTCAACAGAGAGTGAAGGAGAAATTGTTCCAAATGTGCAACCTGGCAGCTCCATGAGTCTGAACTGTTTGTGGAGATGAAGACTGGCTAAATGCCTTAACAACTAGATGGGGTTTCAGGAAAGGAAATCCTTACTCTTTCTTAAGAAACACCGAGGGAACTTTCAAAAACACATTTCATAAACACATCCATATAAACACATCCTACATGTGACAGCTTTAATGGGCACTGCAACCCATCAGATGTAAACTGTTACCCTGCAGATGAAGGAATGGTCAAAGCTCTGCAGCTCGAGAACCTGGTCGGGGTCTCTGTGTGGCCCCCAGAGCCTGCAGAACTCCGTGCCCTTGGACTTCTGGCTCCAGAATCAGAGCAGAGCATCCCAGGGACTGCCCAGCACAGAGCAGTTTTCCTCTGCTTTTCCACATCACTGAGTACTGAGAACCATCATATTTATATAGCATAGCAACCAGGAGATTTAGGGGCATTTATAGAGTATTTGGTGAGATTTTCATTATGTGTTGTTTATGTTATATAATTATGATAAGAAAAATAAAATATGAGTCTTTTAGAAAACTTTTAAACACAGAATTTGTATAAATCTTCTGCATAAAATATTTTACAGTTTTTCCCCCCATCCCTGCCTCCCCAACCTCACATTTTAATGAGAAACTTGAACTTGCCCCTATAATCTAAATTTAACTTCTTCAGGTTTCATGCTTGGTGTGGCTTTATGAAATTCCCCATCAGTCACAGATTCAGGTTTCTTGGGTCTGAAGCTTATATAATATGAGAGGAAGGGAGAACAGAAAGTTGCAAATATAAAACAAGGTACAAAATTCGCATTTATTTAGAATGAGAAAAAAGTCATAATATATTACTGGAGACTTGAAGATATAAGGCCTTTTGTTTTACAATCTGTTTAGATCATTATCAGAACCATGTACATAGAAAAAGTTATGTTTGTAGTATAGCTTAACGTCAGGTAGGTTGATTCCTCCAGTTCCATTCTTCTTTCTCAAGATTGCTTTGGCTATACGAGGTTTTTTGTATTTCCATACAAATTGTGAAACTATTTGTTCTAATTCTCTGAAAAAGACCTCTGGTAGCTTGATAGGAATTGCACTGAATCTATAGATTGCTTTGGGTAGTATACTCATTTTCACTATATTGATTCTTCCAATCCACGAACATGGCACATTTCTCCATCTGTTTGTGTCCTCTTTGATTTCTTTCATCAGTGTTTTATGGTTTTCTATATACAAGTCTTTTGTTTCTTTAGGTAGAAACACTCCTAAGTATTTTATTCTTTTTGTTTCGATGGTGAATGGAATTGTTTCCTTAATTTCTCTTTCTGTTTTCTCATTGTTAGTGTATAGGAATGCCAGGGATTTCTGTGTGTTGATTTTGTATCCTGAAACTTTGTTATATTCACTGATTAGCTCTAGTAATTTCCTCGTAGAGTCTTTAGGGTTTTCAATATAGAGGATCATGTCATCTGCAGAGAAAGTTTTACTTCTTCTTTTCCAATCTGGATTCCTTTGATTTCTTTATCTGCTCTGATCGCTGTGGCCAAGACTTCCAAAACTATGCTGAATAGTAGTGGTGAGAGTGGGCACCCTTGTCTTGTTCCTGATTTCAGGGGGAATGCTTTCCGTTTTTCACCATTAAGGATAATGTTTGCTGTGGGTTTGTCATATATAGCTTTTATTATGTTGAGGTATGTTCCTTCTATTCCTGCTTTTTGGAGGGTTTTTATCATAAATGGATGTTGAATTTTGTCAAAGGCTTTCTCCGAATCTATTGAGATAATCATGTGATTTTTATTTTTCAGTTTGTTAATGTGGTGTATTACATTGATTGATTTGCGAATATTGAAGAATCCTTGCATCCCTGGGATAAAGCCTACTTGATCATGATGTATGATTTTTTTAATGTGTTGTTGTATTCTATTTGCTAGAATTTTGTTAAGGATTTTTGCATCTAAGTTCATCAGTGATATTGGCCTGTAGTTTTCTTATTTTGTGGCATCTTTGTTGGGTTTTGGAATTAAGACAGTATGGTACTGGCACAAAGACAGAAATATAGATCAATGGAACAAAATAGAAAGCCCAGAGATAAATCCACGCATCTATGGACACCTTATCTTTGACAAAGGAGGCAAGAATATACAATGGAGAAAAGACAACCTCTTTAACAAGTGGTGCTGGGAAAACTGGACAGCCACTTGTAAAAAAATGAAACTAGAACATTTTCTAACACCATACACAAAGATAAATTCAAAATGGATCAAAGATCTAAGCATAAGACCAGAAACTATAAAACTCCTAGAGGATAACATAGGCAAAACACTCTCTGACATAAACCAAAGTGGGAACCTACATGACCCACCTCCCAGAATATTGGAAATAAAGCACAAATAAACAAATGGGACCTAATTAAAATGAAAAGCTTCTGCACAACAAAGGAAACTAAAAGCAAGGTGAAAAGACAGCCTTCAGAATGGAGAAAATAATAGCCAATGAAGCAACGGACAAACAATTAATCTCAAAAATATACAAGCAACTCCTGCAGCTCCATTCTAGAAAAATAAACGACCCAATCAAAACGTGGGCCAAAGAACTTAACAGACATTTCTCCAAAGAAGACATAAAAATGGCTAACAAACACATGAAAAGATGCTCAACATCACTCATTATCAGAGAAATGCAAATCAAAACCACAATGAGGTATCACTTTATACCAGTCAGAATGGCTGCAATCCAAAAATCTACAAGTAATAAATGCTGGAGAGGATGTGGAGAAAAGGGAACTCTCTTACACTGTTGGTGGGAATGCAAACTAGTACAGCCACTAAGGAAAACAGTGCGGAGGTTCCTTAAAAAACTGCAAATAGACCTGCCATATGACCCAGCAATCCCACTGCTGGGCATATACACCGAGGAAACCAGAATTGAAAGAGCCACCTGCACCCCAATGTTCATCGCTGCATTGTTTACAATAGCCAGGACATGGAAGCAACCTAGATGCCCATCAACTGACAAATGGATAAGAAAGCTGTGGTACATATACACAATGGAATATTACTCAGCATTAAAAAAAAAATTCATTTGAAGCAGTTCTACTCAGGTGGATGGCACTGGAGCCTATTATCCAGAGTGAAGTAAGCCAGAAGGAAAAACAACAATACAGTATACTAACGCATATATATGGAATTTAGAAAGATGGTAACGAGAACCCAGCATGCGAGACAGCAAAAGGAACGCAGATGTATAGAACAGACTCGTGGACTCTGTAGATGAGGGCAAGGGTGGGATGATATGGGAGAATGGCATTGAATCATGTTGATTATCATATGTGTAGTCAATCGCCAGCCCAGGATTGATGCTCGGGGCTGGTACAGCGAGATTTCCCGGGGGGGAGGGAGGAGGGAGGGAGGAGGGAGGGGGATTCTGGAGGGGGAGCATATGTAAACCCATGGCGATATCATGTCATTGTATGGCAAAACTAATAAAAAAAAAAAAGGAAAAAAAAAGAAAAAGAAAAAGTTATGTTTGAAGCCTGGTTCCCCCACCCAGCCTCTCTGTTACCCCCACTGACACTGTCAGGACTCATAGGGCTGGTGAAAGTCCTATACCTTGGACCTCACTGAGGTTATCTTCTCAATAAGTCCGTTTTCTTATCATCATTGTGAATCAGAAAGTTTGTTCCCTCAAATAGATAATAAAAAAATAGCCATTGTACATCATTCAAAAATGTACAACAGTTGAACTATTAAAGACTCCAAAGTTTCTGCTTTTCCTTAATGGAAAAATAAGCAATTACAATTTCGTATGACAGTAAGCAAGAATACTTGAGTGGTTTGCCATGTCCTCCTCTAGGGGATCTTCCAGACCCAAGGACCAAGCCTGAGTCTCTGTTTCCTGCATTGCAGGTAGATAACTTACCACTGAGCCACAAGGGAATCTCATGATAATAAGCACAGATTTCTTATTCATTCAACTTCTATGCATCAAACCTGGACTTTGAAAGCGTGATAGAGCTTTATTCTGCAGGATGCACAAGCCCAGTGACAGCAGGCATGTTGTAGATGTAGTATGGATGAAAAGGGCACTTGAGCCACAAAGATGTCAGTTTCTGATACGCCAGAGGACAGGGCTTTGGGACTGTGGCCTGGATTGACCCTAGTCAGGCATCCCCCAGGCCCTGGGGGCCCCCAGACCACAGCCTCTCCCTCAGTTGTCCCGTCTTTCTCTTCTGGGCACAGCCTTGCCCCCAGGAGTGGATGGCAGAGCGTGAGCATGGGCTTGAGTCCCACAAGGATGCCACCAGAGGGCAAGCCTGCCTCCCTTCGGCTGCTGTCCCAACAGCTCAATCCAGGCTGCCTTGGATCAAATCCAACCATAGCTCCAGCTGAGGGGGTAGAAATATAATGGATCCCATAGCACATGGGGTGGCGGGGAGAGATGCTCTGCTGTAGTAGATGAGGTGTTTCGTAATGGTAGAAGATTGGATCAAAACAATGTGCATAAAAAGGCTTTAGAAGTGATAAGTAGGGATTTCCCTGGTGGTCCAGTGGTTAAGACTCTGAGCTTCTACTGCATGGAGGATTGAATTCAATCCCTGATCTGGGAGCGTAGACCCCTCATGCCATGGGCCATGACCAAACATCTATAAATAAATAAAGACTGTCTTATGAATTACTGAATTTAAAAGTGAAAGAGAAAGTGTTAGTCACTCAGTCGTGTACAACTCTCTGTGACCCCATGGACTATAATCTGCCAGGCTCCTCTATCTGTGGAATTCTCCAGGCAAGAATACTGGAGTGGGTTGCCTATTCCTCCTGCAGGGGATCTTCCTGACCCAGGGACTGAACCCCTGCCTCCTTCATCTCCTGCATCGCAGGCAGATTCTTTACCTACTGAGACATGTGGGACTCCACTGAATTTTAAAAAAAGCCTATATAATACAACAAAATGATCAAGTCATCTCACTCATTTTTGGCATAGAAATGCCCTTCGATGTAGACAGAACAGCAGAGGAACCACCGCAGAGTGAAAGAAGTAAGCAGCTTTACAACAGACTGCCAAACTGTCAGTGAAACAAGCTTTTCCCACCAGTTGCCCTGCTTCCATCACAGGATGGTGTAAAAGCCTCTGTGACTCAGGGTAAATGTCTGGGAGCTTGGGCACATGTGGTCACAAAGGCTGTCGAATCATTTACAAAACCAGCTTCTCATGAATTCCTACATGCCTGCCATTTCAACTTCACCTATAAGAGGCCATCGGTAAATGCCACACATTTTTATCATTACAACTCAGTTAATTCCAGAAATAAACATGTAAGACAACTTTATCCCCAGAGGCATTGAAGGAATAAGCTCTCTCCCACCTTTCCATCAGATGGTAAAGAACTTGCCTGCAATGCACAAAACCTGGGTTTGATCCCTCGGTAGGGAAGATACCCTGGAAGAAGGAAATGGCAACCCACTCTAGCAGTCTTGCCTGGAAAACCCCATGGATAGAGGAGCTTGGCAGGCTATAGTCCATGGGGTCGCAAAGAGTTGGACACAGACTGAGCAATTCACAGTTTCACTTTACTTTCACTTTCATCTTTCCATTGGCAAGGTCATTCTCATTCGTGTTTACCTGGATCAAAAACAGATGGAAAGGGAAACATTGCACACATTGTCACATACTGGCAGCCTTCAGCAACACATAAGGCTGAGAACATCTTTGTAGGGAGGATGGTTGAATTCTTTGCAGATTTGTAGCGCACATACATTAATACACTGTGGATTATTTTGCTTTATTTGCATACACAAATATTTGATTTGTATTTAGTATTAACTGAGGGAGTCCCTTTTCATTTTTATTAATTTTCCTGGGTCTCCATCCTGCTCCAGCCCTGCAGGCCCCTCACCCCACAAGCCGCAAGCCAAGACGGCTCCCCAGTTTGCTCTTCCCGAGGGGGTGGCTCCAAGCCTGCTTTCACGTCTCCCCACGTCAGCCGGGATTTATACTGCTTTCCTGCAGGGTTTCCTGCTCCACGCTGCTGCAAAGCATTCTCTCTAACTTGCCACAGTTTAATGGCCAAACTTCACATTTAAAATATTATGGATCCAAGAAGAGGAAAATAAATAATTTCCAATAATGGGCAACCAAGACCCCGCAGCCCGGCCTGCCTGTGATGCAAATTGGTGGAAGCCAGCTGCGATCTTTCCAGAGTGGGCCCTTCAGAGTATGGGGTTTTCTTATGGAAAGTCTTTCTTCACTCTGCTTCTCAGGGTGAAGGAGACTTTTGGGGAGATATTTCGTTAGAATCCTGAGGCTGTTAATCTCTAATACCTTCCCATGGCATCCCCTTTGCTGAAGGTGCTGTGAAGGTTCAGGCAAGCCTCATTCTCACGAATCCTTTGTTCACACAGGCTTGGCAATCACCATCTAGACTGAAATCATAAACACAGTTTTCCTCCTGCCCTTCAAAGTTTCAAAACTCTTATCAGTAATTCAGCCAGATTGACCATTAGAATAAACCAAACACAAATGGAGAAGAAACAGCATGAAAAACAGAAATTTTTAAAACAACCATTTATTAAATTGAGTAAAAAGCATATTTTATCGACTCACACTTCTACCAAGACAGAGATTAAAAAGAAAAACAGGCTTATTGTGAATCCAATATAAATTCTATCTAGATACATTAGGTCATTTCCATCAAGTTCTTAAAAGCTGTTGGTGTGCATTTGTTTGATGTCTCTGATCTGATTTTTGACATGAGGCTGTGTGTGCAGTTTTATAACTGGAAAAAACAGTATACTAATTTTAAAGTAAACAGAATGAAATAACGTCTCCCCATTTAGTAATATTTTTTTTGCACTAGCTTTCCTGAAACCATTTCCATCTGCAACTTTATCTTTAGAAGTTTTAATAATTTTTTTAATTTTGCCACTTGACTTTGATGAGTGCTGTTGGCAATGGATTCAGATGGCAGGGCCCTGGTTTAATCAGTTGCAAGCGGCTTCCATAACCTTTGGTTTGAGAAGTAAATGGGAGGAGAGCAGAAACTCAGTGGCACTTTCTCTTCTCTTTCAAACATATGTTCTTATTTAATAAATTCTCCCTCAAATAAAATAAGCCCATAGTTATTGGTGGTCAGTTTCACATAATAGGAGCTACTACAGTTTCCCATTAAAGAAAAATACAAGGCTGCAATAAAACAAACCGTGAGTCACTTTATTGGGTATGAAGTAATAAACCAGTGGTTATAATGATAACTCCTGTGATGTGCCTTACAGGAAAATGACCTTGATTGCTGTGTTTGGTTTGGGGTGGGACTTCTTAGCTTAGTCGTACATTAAAACCAGTATGCAGTCAAATTCCACTTCTCTACTCTGTGTTCTTACAGCAACTAGAAGGTTTTACTCTCAGCGATGATCATAGCCATAATTGAGTGCATAATGTGGTGTTTAATATCTCAGTCTTCCATAAAACTTTGCCTAAGGGCAAGAGCTGTTCAGCTTCAGCAGCTGAATTACTGCAGGCATGCATGGTAATTAATATCCATTATAGAAGCAAGGCAAAAAGAGTGGAAAGAAAGCAGAGGAGAGCAGGAAGAAAGGAAAAGAGGGAGAAAAGGAATAAAGGAAACGATAAAGAGAAAATGGTAACTGGGGAAAAAACGAAAGAAAAGAAAGAAACACCAAGAAGATAAGAGAAAAAAGAAAGTATAAAAGAGAAAGACAAAGGAGCAAATGAAAGAAGGCTCTGCATTATTGGGAACCTACCATCTTGAGATTCTGCCAAGCTCCTTAAGTTGACTTTTCAGAACACCTGTATCAAATAGGTATTTCTAACTTCGGTTATCTTTTTAAGCCAAGTAAACCACAGCACTACCAGTAAAGCATTTCCAAAGCTTGTTTCAAAATGCGCTGTGTTGCACCTTGCCACCAGCCTGAAACACAATATTCTTCCTCAGCCCTTCAATATGCAGAGGCAGTAAAGAAAGCAAAGGTATTTCAACCAGAAAGGGTTGCTGAGTGCTGGGTGTCGGGGCCGCGCCCCGTCTCTGAGGGTTTGGCTGGCTGGGAACCCACTGGAGTGACACAGCCCGCGGATCACAGATACAGACAGAACATCATTACCCCTGGCAGGAATCGTATTTTGCCACCGACCTGAGAACTCTTCTTGGACGCGGGTTCCAGTCCCCTGGAAATGATACTGCCCGGCCAGGGAATTTCTCTTAAAGACGCAATAATTCACGGCTGGATATTAACCAGATCTGTGACATACGGGGCTGCCACATCTTCTCATTTCACTGGCTCTAACTCTGCCGAACGTTTCTAATACAGCAGGGGTGTTGGGTGAAATACGACTTTCTGATTGAATGAATGCCTGCGGGCCTCCGTGATAAACACCAGCCAGAGCGCACTGCGGCGTCTAAGCAGAGGACAAGTGCCAGACCCTCTAGATGAGCTAACGGCAACCCCCTCCCCACAGCTCCCCCTCCTAACCAAATTATCTCCGTTTATTTTTCATCACATCTGACTGTGACCAATAATTTGTGTATGGCGAACATCAGTGTTTCTTGCCTGCCTTGCACGGTGCTGATTTTTCTCTGTCTCTTCGCGTTCAGAGGCCAAGCTAAATTTGACCTGAAGGCAGTTTAAGAGAAGGCGAGTTTCAAAGAAACATTTGCTGTGTGGCGGGATTGATATAAACCCAAGCACGGGATAGTTAAAGTCCATCCACCTTATCGCTGTGACTTCCCTCACCTTTTTATTACCTTTGTTGGGTTCCTATGGCTAACATATTTCATTTTCTCCTGGTGTATTTTTCCAGCACTAAAGCTCTGCTTTTTTTAGGTCTACCTAGAAAATTTTCAGTTACATCATTTGCAAAACTATGTTGATATTAACATTGAAAAACCTCTTTGCTTGCGGTTGTATATTTTATTTGGCTAAAAATGGCTCATGTCTAATACATTACATGTCCTTTGGTGATACTCTTTAAGCGAGAAATTCCAAAACTCACAAATACCGAACAGCCAAAAGTTCCAAAGCGGTGCATGAACGCTAAACATGCAATATATCTCCTCCTTTTCCAAACAGAAAGAGATTTCTCTCTGATTTGTTTGATAAATTTGACCCAAGATTTCCATTTGCAGTTATTGGAGTTCCTACTGTTTTTCTGTGTGTTGGTGGGCTGAGGCCTAATCACCCCAAAGCCCCATGGAGACCATAAATTATAGCGATGAGGCGAAGCTTTGTGCTTCTCGGGCTGCAGGAGAAGGCCATTTTGCTGCAGCCTATTTTGACAGGCATGAATTTAATTCATTGTTTTATGACAGACGGGAAAAGTGTACATGCTCATAGTACTGATTTATGGTCATTTGGGTCTGGAGGATTCTATAATTTGCAACTAATGTGAAAACAGATGGATAGGCAGACACCGAAGGTTAGGCTGACCCCTGGGTTCTCTCCCCTGGTTACAAATGGCGTCCATATGCGTCCAATCTCTCTGGGTGAGGTCTACGCTGGTCGGCCAGACGCCATAGAGCGCGCTGCACCGTTCTTTCCTTTCCTGAGTAAGTCGGCGAAAGTGAAATTTGGAGAACATTTCTAACCTTGGTTTTCCAAGAGTCATTCTGTGCCTTCGGCACTTGTGGGATTCTTCTCTTTCTTTTCTTTCTTTTTATATGAGAAAGCACTTTTCTAAGGTTTGTGGACTATTGTCCTTATTAGCCCAACATGCAATAGCATGGAGAGGTGTCGTTGGATGTTTTCATTTCAATTGACAAATTTGTTTTAAGAGAATGATTGATTGAAAATCATCGGTTGGGGAGTTTCAAAGGAAATGCCTCAAGTTGGGGACGAGCAAGCATTTTTGGGAGAAAAGTGTTTTACATAAACGAATTTCTACTTTACAAATCACTGCATTTTTAGAAAATAAACTTTATGAGTAAAGGTACTCCATTGATATTAAAAGTTTTTAATATATTTTTCACTATTAAATGACTTCACCAAAGAGAGAACAACAGTGATCATGTCTCTTTTTGAAGAAGAAAGAAAGGCATTTTAGACCTATAGTAGCAAGGTAAATCCACTGTGAATTTTAGTTGAACTGGTACTTGCCATCTGTTAACAAATACAAAGTTAATAAATTATATATATATTTTGTTATTGATTTTCTTGTCCAGTTATTATAACATTATTATCTTCATTTTATAATTTCAGTTTTAATTTCAATATTAAAATTAAAGAAATCATTCATTTTAGTTCAGAAGATAAAGTTGTGTTTAATTCCCCTTCTTTTTTTAAAGTGAAAACACAGATTGCTGATCCTTAAATAAGACTACAAAATCCAGATATAATTAAAGGCTGTTTTAGTCTTGACCAAATTAGTATTTTGACAATAAAAGTCAAAAGACATAGTGTTGCACGGTATTAAAATATTGCTGTATGTTTTTTATTCCATTTTAAAATTACATGTGAACCAGTCTAACGGCTACCCTGGAGGCTTAACCAACACAACATGATTTGTGCTGGTCCAGTCAGCAGGTTATTTGCAGCTTCACATGGTGCTATGAAGACAGCAGTATTTAACCTCATTTGACATTTCAACCTTTGTACACTTACCCCAGGAAGGGAAATTTTTAAGTGACTGAAAACTAATTTTAATTGGGATCTAGAAAAAAATAAAACAGGCACACCAGGTGAGTATTTTCTTAAGGCTGCGGCCTACTTGACCATGGGGCTTCCCTGGTGGCTCAGATGGTGAAGAATCTGCCTGCAGTGCAGGAGACCAGGGTTCATTCCCTAAGTTGGGAAGATTCCCTGGAGAAGGGAATGGCTACCCACGCTAGTGTTTTTGCCTGGAGAATTCCATGGACAGAGGAACCTGGTGGGCTATAGTCCATGGGGTCGCACAGAGTTGGACACGACTGAGGATATAACACTACTTGGCTATTAGCTCCTTTTTAACTATGGAAAGAAACCCATGTGTGTGGATTTTTTCCACACTTTACTTTCTGAAGCAGTAGGCTGGAGATGACATTTTCATTTTTTAAAAAAATTAATTAATTTGGCTGCACTAGTTCTTAGTTGCAGCATGTAGGAAATTCGATCTTCGTTGTAGAATGCAAACTCTTAGTTGTGGCATGTGGAATCTAGTTCCCTGACCAGGGATCAAACCTGGGCCTATTGTCCTGGGAGCCACGGGACCACCAGGGAAGTCCTGCCATTTTCATTTTGGACAAGAGCTATCACCATCTCTTTGTTGAGTCATGTAGGGGTGGCTTCCTCAGAAGATACTAACAAGAGTCACACATGAAAGTCTGTGCAGTGACGAAGGGCAACATCTGATCTTACCGACTTGGCCCAAATTTTAATTTTTGTCAAGGGTTCAGACTGTTGACGTAAGAACAGGCTTATTCACAGTATCACTTGACATCAAAACAGGTATTAATACCAGACACTTCCTTTGACCATGTACTTTTTGGAGTGGTTTTGGTGAGTTTTATTTATCTTTTCAGGTCAGTTGCCTGGAAAGGGCCATATCTGGACCTCTGAGCCCTGGGAAAGGAAAGGAGGCAGCAATTGGTGGCCCCGTGGAGGCCAGCCCTGCTGTTAGCCTTCATGCCCACACCTGTCTCCATTTGCACCTCACTTTCCTTCGTCTTCGTCTGCCTCCTACCCAACATATTCATGCCCTCAGCAGTGTCTGGGGCTGGGACTGGATGGTGGGCAAGAGCTCAGGACTCTGCTTTTGCATGAACTCTCCTGGCTTTCCCTGAGTTCCCTGTGCATCTCTGTTCCAAGCACCACACTGTCAAGAGGCTGGTTGCTCAAAATCCTATTTTTCTGGGAACCTGACTTGATTATATTAATTTTTAAAATTCCATTACTGAAAGAGAAAAACAAACACTATATATTAATGCATATATGAGGCATCTGAAAAGATTGGTGTAGACGATCATATTTACAAAGCAGAAACAGCAATACAGAGGTAGAGAACAAACATGGATATCAAGGGGGAAAGAGGGGTGATGAGATGAATTGGGATTGACTTATATATGCTATTAATACTATGTAGTAAATATATAACTAATGAGAACATACTTATAGCACAGGGAAATTTACTCAATGCTCTGTGGTGACCTAAATGGGAAGAAAATCCAAAAAGGAGGGGGATTTTTGTACAGGTATAGCTGATCAACTTTACTGGACAGTTGAAACTAACACAACTTTGTAAAACAACTATATTCCAAAAATTTTTTTTTTAAATTCCATGACCTACTTCAGTGTCTGGAACATAGGAGCTGTTCAATAAAAATTAGTGGAAAGTTGAATATGTTGAAAGGAATATGCTCCTTAAGTCAACTGTGTAATGATAGACATCAGTCAGGATGCTGTAGATCATGGCATAAGTTAACGGTATATCCATAACATATACATAGTTATAAAAGGATTTCAGAGAAGTAAGAACTATAGGTGATGAGACCAATTCTATGCAACAAATTACAGCATTTTAACCATCAATGGCATTTTTTGATAGCTCAAATAACAGATACTTACACCCCGTTGGGTAGGTAGCCTTGCTAACAATTCACACAAAATAAAAGCCGATTTCTTGGCTTCATCCTCTGCCCACTTTCTGGCTCTGAGGGTACCACGGTTCACAATTTCTAAGTCTCTCATACTTTCTTCTTTCTATTTACAAGAACGTATATGGTATATGTGGGCAAACCATTCTATCTTGGTTCGTATGTTTTTCTTTTTAACTAAATGAGTAGTTAACACTTGCAATGTGCTTGAGATTTTTGTAAGCACTTAACAGTGGCTGACTTTATTTTTGGGGGTTCCAAAATCACTGCAGATGGTGACTGCAGCCATGAAATTAAAAGGCGCTTGCTCCTTGGAAGAAAAGCTATGACCAACCTAGACAGCATATTAAAAAGCAGAGACATTACTTTGCCAGAAAAAGTATGTCTAGTCAAAACTATGGTTTTTCCAGTTGTCATGTATGGATGTGAATGTTGGACCATTAAGAAAACTGAGTGCTGAAGAATCCATACTTTTGAACTGTGGTGCTGGAGAAGACTCTT
This sequence comes from Antilocapra americana, assembly GCA_007570785.1. NCBI lineage: Eukaryota > Metazoa > Chordata > Mammalia > Artiodactyla > Antilocapridae > Antilocapra > Antilocapra americana. The sequence continues at coordinate 2,356,602 of ML663575.1, read as the reverse complement.
GAGAGTCCCTTGGACTGCAAGGAGATCCAACCAGTCCATCCTAAAGGAAATCAGTCCTTAATATTCATTGGAAGGACTGATGCTGAAGCTGAAACTCTAATACTTTGGCTACCTGATGCAAAGAACTGACTCATTGGAAAAGACCCTGATGCTGGGAAAGTTTGAAGGCAGGAGAAGAAGGGGACGACAGAGAATGAGATGGTCAGATGGCATCACTGACTTGATGGACATGAGTTTGAGCAATCTCCAGGAGTTGGTGATGGACAGGGAGGCCTGGTGTGCTGCAGTGCATGGGGTCTCAAAGAGTTGGATACGACTGAGCAACTGAACTGCCTGACTGTGTTTCATTCATCTGATAATTAGAGCAGCCTTAGGTGATAGGCACTGTCATGGCACCTGTCCTAGAAACATTAAGACCAAGACCAGGGAGGCTGAAGAATGTGCCCAAAGCAGTGACTGATGCTCAGAGGACAGGAGTTCAGGCAGTCTGGGTCCAGAGCACACACTCTCACCTCTGTGTCTGACACATTGGAAAGGAGAACAAACCTGGTAGACCACTTTGTAAGGTTTTTTTTTTTTTTTCCATTTCATGATACGTCTTGGATATTTTTTCATTTCCTTACATAGAGGTATAACTCATTTTTAAAACTGCAAGCTAATATTCCATAGCATCAGTGAATGCTAATTTACTTCCCCATTCAACATCCATGGATATTTAGGTTGATTCCAATCTTGTATTATTATAAACTTACAACAAATTGTCTTGTATACTTTTTGTGTGTAATGTGGCAGCATCTCTAATTGACATACCTAAAAACAAAATGTTGGGCTGGGGGAATATATATGACATTTTAATAGATGCTGCTAAATTTCCATCCAGGAAGACTCCACCAGCATTTCCAGCAACCAACCAACATTATTTGTTATCTTTTTTTTTGAAAAGAGTAGGAAAGATCCAAAGGCAATAGTTGATAGTTTTAACTTGCATTGTGCTAATTATATCAGGATTTATTTTTACCATTTTTCTATTGATTTGTAGAGATTCTAGATATATTCTGAACACTAATTCTATACATGTAACGTATATTAACACATTTTCTCATTGTTATTCTGCTTCTTATTCTGTTATCTGTTTCTCATTAACAGATATCTATTAATCTTTGTTGACTTCTATTATTCCACTGTTTTAATTTTATTTATTTATTTGGCCATGCTGTGTGGCACACAGAATCTTAGTTCCCCAGGAACTGAATCCTGCCTCCTGCAGTGGAAGCACGGGGTTCTAACTACTGGACCACATGGATGTCCTCTCACTGTTTTAAAGGTTTATGAGAATAAATCTTTTCTGTGTTTTTTATAATGCTTAAGGAATTCTTTCTTACCAGTTTTAATTGGACATCATATTATAACACAATTGCATTGAGCTTTATTTATTTACTTGCTTATTTATATGCAGGTGTTATTCTGAAATTTATTGATGTTTATAGTGTAGGTATACTATACTTTATACTACTCAATTTCCAATCCTTTTTATTAAATAATTCTTTTGCTCTTAACTGATTTGGAATACTACTTTACCATTCATTTAATAAACATTACTTCAATTCTGATAATTGTAGTAAAATTAGCAAATAAAAAATAGAGAAGACAAAAGTTATCATAGTACATTAAACTATTGTGTATGTTTTCAATGATTTCTCCCCAACCTGGTTATTACTTTGTATAGTTGACTTTTACCCTGTCACTTCTTACTGTATAGTAAACATTTTCATATATTATTAACCAAGTGATTAAAACAACAGTGGGATGTTATGTTTGGTATCAAATTAGCAGAGTCTTCTAAAAACACAATACTTAGAGGTGGTGAAACTGGAGATTGATTGGACTTGACAGTGCTGCTGGTAGCAATTTTTTTGTGCAAAAGCTCTGGGAAAAAAACTGATAAAATAATCGAAGAGTATTGCAGTGTTCATGTGCTCTGATCTAATAGTTTACTTGCAAGATATGTATCCAAAGGGAATAATCAGAGATGGAATCAAAGATTAATATGCAATCTGTTGCAGGTATTTTTATCAGACTAAAAATAATGAAAACCCTAAACTGTTCAACAAGGAGGATGGTTATGTAAACCCAGTTTATCTAACTGAGGTGCGCTGACTAATGCAGTGAGTGCAGTGGGTCTGGGGAGGCAGCCAATGGTACCCTCTGCCACATGCTATCAGCTCCCACCTCCCTGACATGGGGGAGGTTGGCACTTTCTGGAACCCTAGTGTTTGGCTGGGGCTTTGGCTGCCTCACAGTGAGTCATGAGCACAAGTGACACGAGTCACTTCCAGGCCAGAATATTTAACTGCCAAAAGGAAACACTCCAGGGTTAGCAAGGAGACCAGCAATGTTTGAAACAACATGCTGAGAGATGATAATGATGCTAACCATGTTGCAGGAAGAACAAACAAATCTGACTAGATGTTAGATTTGTTTCTTTTACTTTATTTTTATTTATTTTTTTAATCATTAAGTCTTGTAGACTTAAAAAAGACTTTTATGTTTTTATGTATAAATAAATAAATTTTATGTATTTATTTTTGGCTGTTCTGGCTCTCCATTGCTATGTCAACTTTCTCTAGTTGCTGTGAGTTACTCTCTAGTTGAGGTGCACAGGCTTCCCATTGTGGTGACTTCTCCCTTTGGGAAGCACAGGCTCTAGGATGCAGGTTCAGTAGTTGTGGTGCATGGACTCAGCTGCGCAGCAGCATGTGGAATCCTTCCAGACCAGGGATCGAACCCGTGTCACTGGCACCGGCAGGTGGATTCCCAACCACTGGACCTCCAGGAAAGACCTGGTTCTTTTACTTTAACCTTTGCCTCCTGTTGCTTCGTTCATTAAAAGACAATGGCATTGAAGCATGTTAATTGTCATGTGTCTAATCAATCGCCAGCCCAGGATTGATGCTCGGGGCTGGTACAGCGAGATTTCCCCAGGGGGAGGGAGGAGGGAGGGGGGTTCCGGAGGGGAAGCATATGTAAACCCATGGTGATATCATGACAATGTATGGCAAAAACAATAAAAAATTAAAAAAAAAAAGACAATGGCTTTCCTCGGGGAACCCTGCCCCTCTGCTTGAATGTTAAATGAAAGTGCCTTTGTTCAAGGAGACACCCTGACCTGTCCACCTGTAAATGGCTTTAAGAAAGGAGAAATTAACACATCCCCTCCTTGATGCTGGCCAAGCCAAGAGATGTTTGGCAAGATTAATGGCCGTTTTACTTCCTCACCTACTCCTCCTCTGTGTTCTGTAAAAGAAAGTGGCATCCAGATCCCATTAGATTATTTTTCGAGACACTAGTCTGCCATCTTCTCAGCCCGCTGGCTTTCCAAATAAAGTCATTATTCCTTGCCTCAATACTTGTTTGGCGACATACTGTCCTGTTGTGTGGTGAGCAGAGTGAGAGTGGACTTGGTAATAATGAGAAATGGAAATATTGATTAAAACAAGCATATTTTATTGCTAAACAACAGCTTTTAGCCATGGATTCATATAGCCAAGAAAAGGTTCACAAAATAATACCGGAAAAACAGGATTAAAAATGTGTTATCCACATACAAAATCAATTTTGCTTCTATGTGTGCTTGTGTATTGTCTGTGGGTATAGAAAATAATGTAACAAACACTGAAAAACAAAAACACCCAAAAGTTAAGTTTTTACCTTTGGGTATTGGGTTTACTGATTTTAATTTTCTTACACTTATTTCTGTATTTTCTAAAGCAATTGTATATTATTCTATTATTATAAAGCCTGTTTTTTAGATCTCAAAAGCATACTTTGTAATGGTTATACAATATTTCAATATATAAATAAATTTAGCCTCTTCTTGTTCAATGTAAGTTATAGTTTTCCACTGTTTTCATGAGATAGTGATTATCATTGTATGTAATTTTTACCTTGTGGATCAATTCTTCCCAAAGTATTGATAGTAAAGTTAATTACATTTACTCACATTAGACATTGTTTCACTGCCAGACTTTTAGGGACATTCACTCTGCTTATGATCACTGTGGATCCCAATATTAATTGGCTCTAAACTTCTGTGTTTTAAGGAAGCATTTTATCAAAATACAATTTTTAGCATGGCCTTTTTTTTTTTAAACATTATGTTGTCTTTTCAAATGCAGACAGGGCTAGGGTTACAATGATCCCATCTTCACACCACTCAACAACATCTATGGCTTTATAGTATGGCAATCTTCATTAATGTAGATGATGATATAATTTGGAGATCAAGAGCAGTGGCTTTGAAATAACAAGAGCCTTGAATTTAAACCCTATCTCTGCCGCTTCAGAGCTCTGGGACTTGGAGAAATTCATTTACGTTCTCTGGGACTTAAAGTCTCTGCTGATGAACTTGGGGTCATACTAGTAGCCACAGCATAGAAATCTAGTGAGGATTAATTGAACTATATGACAGTTTTAGCATAAGCTATAGTATGCTAAACAGAGCATGAGTTCAATAAATGATAGCCAATATTATTGTTGTTTAAAGGTCCATTTGTATAAAATGCTGTTTAGAAAAATTGGGAGTAGGAAAAGAGTAGAGCTAAGGAGTCCAAAACAACTTGATTTTAATCAAAGGACAGATTATTTAGGGGCAAATCTCTGTAGCATTTTGTTGTCCTGTTTTTTGGTGAATTCATCTGCCTCGATTCCCAATATCTTGTTCATATTACTGACTTCAAAGTGTCTTAATCTCTACTCTTTTCCCCACCAACAGCAGCCCCACATCCTCACTCTAAATATGAGCTGGAAGACAGTGACAACTGATACTGTCTGAGCTTCTCTACATGAGCAGAGAGCCACCTTACCCCACTGCCCCAGCTGGTCCCCAGGACTTCACATTTCTGCAAACCATCAGCTCAGCCCAAAGGAGCAGTTTCTGTTTCAATTAAAATCTACAAGATAGTTAGGATCTGGAAACTCTATGGGGAGTTTCACCCTTTCTAAGTATGAAATAAAGCTTCTCTGACATGGGCTGGGACTACTCTACTGCAAATGTTGGAAAGGAAATGATCTTTTAAAAGGTGAAATAGGCAAAAATGGCAAAGTCTCTTCTGGCTTTCCTGGGGACTTTTGAGGCATTTCCCCAAAGATCCCTGGTTAGCTCCATAACTTTTCAAGACCTGTTCATTGTGCCAGAGAAGGAAATGTACCTACAATTGCTCTTTGGGGTAATATTTAAGTCAAGACTAGATTACAAGCTCCATTGAAGTGCAACATCTTGCATTTTTGAAGAAGAAAATTTTGCTGGTAAAACAGCTGCTTTTCTTATACAGCGATCCATAAACATGCTTTGACAACTTTCAAAATGGCTAAAAGTTGGCTTATACTTCCAAATGTACCTAATCACATGTATTCTTTTTAGATCTACTTAAATGTTCCTTACCATGAACTGAAATTCCTCATCATTTCCCGTTATTCCTTCTCACATAGGCAGACTTCATTTTAATGTGCTTTGCTTTACTGCACTTTGCAAATACTGCGTTTTTGACAAATTGAAGGTCTTGAGGCAGCCCTGCCTCCATTTTCCCAAAAGCATCTGCTTGCTTTTTGTCTCTGTGCCACATCGTGGCACTTCTTGCAATATCTCAAACTTTTCCATTATTATGGGGATCTGAGATCAGTGGGGGCTTGCCAGGTGGCTCTAGTGGTAAAGAACTCACTTGCCAAAGCAGGAGACATAGAGGTTCAATCCCTGGGTCAGGAAGATTCCCTGGAGGAGGTCATGGCAACCCACTTCAGTATTCTTGCCAGGAGAATTCCATGGACAGAGAAGCCTTGAGGGTTACAGTCCATGGGGTCACAAAGAGTTGGACATGACCGAAGCAACTTAGCACAGCACAGCACATGATGAATTTTAATTGTCACTTCAAAAACTGTAAAAAAAAAAAAAGCACAGAAATATTGCAATTAGTCATATTTTACTTCACTGTTGAAATGATTGTTGAATACAATACATTTTCATCAGCAAAGGGAGATTTATTTTTCATGTAACTCACTCCATATGAATAGTGTACTTCTATAGTTAGTGGAATTCTTCTTTTCCACAGGTGTTGCTTTTGGACTTCCACAATCAGAGAACAAAATGAGAAAAAAGTATTTTCCTGCCTTCTGTTGGCTCATTTATCCTTGCTGTGACACAGTAGTGATACCAGCAACAGAATCTTCTCTGTTTGTTTGGGAAATGCACCTGCCAACCTGGCCTGGGCATGATGGACCACAAATCACTCCATTCCATGGGCTCCTCCTTGCGTCTGCTGGATTCTATCGTTCTGCCCTGGACTGACTACTGATGCCCTTTCTGAGCCTTTCTTCCTCATATACCTCTGACATCACTTCTCAGGACTGGGATGACCCCAGGCTCCTTCAGAAGCCCCTGCAAACACCTAGACCCACCCTCACCATCACCTCCATAAAATGAAAAGCATAGCCCTTGCCTTGATGCTGTCCAGAATCCCAGCAACTTCCTGGAGCATTTCAGCAAACAGAAATGAGAACAGCACTGTTCTCAGCATTTTTTGCACCTTAAATCATTTAATTCTTGTACTAATCCTGTGTGTCTTATTATCATCCTCATGTTATGGGTGTGAAAACGAGGGACAGAGAAGGTAAGAAAATTGCCTGTGGTCACACAGCAGTAGGTGGAAGGAGACAGGAACCCCAGATTACATGAATTAAAAAAAAATTTTAATTTGTTGGAGTGTAATTATTTTGCAATGTTGTGTTAGTTTCTTTTGTACATCAAATGAATTAGCTATGTAAATACATAAATCTCTTCTTTTTTGGATTTTCTTCCTGCTTAGGTCACCACAGAGAATTGAGTAGAGTTTTCTGTGCTATACAGTAGGTTCTGATTAGTTACCTTACACATAGTAGTGTATATACATCAGAGTGAAGTAAGAAAGAGAAAAACAAATATCATATATTAACACATATATGTAGAGTCTAGAAAAATGGTACAGATGAACCTATTTGCAAAGCAGAAATAGACACACAGAAGTAGAGAACAAACGTATGGACACTAAGGTGGGAAGGGGGAAACGGAATTAGGAGATTGGGATGTGTGAACTCTTAACAGCAGCTGCAGGCAGCCTTGGGATTTGCTTGGCCCTGAGGGCTCCAGATCCACCTCCCTCCCAGTCTCAACACCTGCCACTCAACCCCAACTTTAAAGCAAGTCATCAGGAGGAATTGCTCTGACTTTTGAGCCTTTTATCTAAGAATATAGTCTTAGGCTCAAAGAGAAAACCTGGTAAGAAGGATATTATTAGATCCATCTCTCAGCTTCATCCAACTTACTGTCATCTCTCTTGCTCGTAGTCCTGATTGATGGACTGACACACCATCAAGGAACTGCTAAATCGAAGGGAAATGAGATCAGGGTCAAATTAATCTTGAATTCGAGGGCTATATACCTCTTGTTTCCTGTGAGCTGAGAATCACAAAGACAAACCATGAAGATGACCAGATGTGGCTGCAGACAAAGACCAAAGTGCTCAACTGAATTTCAACTTACCTAGTTTTTAGATAGAAATAAGTAAAAAGAGGCAAAGAGGAGAAACATTTGTGGCTAATACAATCATCCCAGCTTTTGGTCAGGATCTGGAATATTAGTATGTGGCAATAATATGACCAAAAGTCCTCTGCTAATTCATCATGGCTATATTTAAAATTCCTTAAAATCACTGGGTCCAAAGTCTGGCCACGTTTTCCCAGAATTTCCAGTACTGAACATCTTTATATAAGATGTCACCATTCTGAATTTCTCAGACCACAAAAGGATTTCAATTCTTCCTCTCAACCCTCAATTGCAAGTTGAACTTCAGGGCAGGCTCCAAGCTCAGCTGTGTGGGCATGCAACAGCTGTCCTTTGTTGAGAGAGGGAAAAAGTGAAAAGCTTTGGAGAGATAATAAAAACTGTCTCCAAAAATAAGGACCCCCCCACCGCCTCTGCAGAGGGACTTGCTGTAAAAAAGACAGGGAGGAGTCTATGTAGAAAGAAAAGGTCCAGCGAGTATAGGTGGGAAGGAAGGAGACCAGGTGTAGATGGATGGAGCAATGAATTGCAGGATGACTAATCAGCCACTGGACAAAGACTTACCTCCAAGGTAAGTGCTACTAATATTTGCCTTAAACCAATGAAAAAACACTGGCACATGGTATCAGGGACACATGATCATTTGGCAGGTGGCAGAGACAGAGGTAAAGAAAGGGCTCTTATGACACCTTATATCCAGAATGACTACCAACACTCCTGTTTTCAGTACCCTTCTGAGTGTGTTAGCTGATTCTCTCAGATGATAACAAAGAGGAGGGGCTTAGACTACAGAGAAGGAACCGCACAGGTATTATTTATTTGAAGATGACATCTGAATTTTTTGGTATTGACCATCTGGTGATGACCATATGTAGAGTCTTCTCTTATGTTGTTGGAAGAGGGTGTTTCCTATGACCAATGTGTTCTCTTGGCAAAATTTTGTTAGCCTTTCCCTGCTTTGGTTTGTACTCCAAGGCCAAATTTGCCTGTTACTCCAGGTGTCTCTTGACTTCCTGCTTTTGCATTCCAGTCCCGTATGATGAAAAAGACATCTATTTTGAGTGTTAGTTCTAGAAGGTCTTGTAGGTCTTCAAAGAACCATTCAACATCAGTTTCTTCAGCATTACTGGTCAGGGCATAGAGCTGGATTACTATGATATTGAATGGTTTGTCTTGGAAATGAACAGAGATCATTCTGTCACTTTTGAGATTGTACCCAAGTACTGCATTTCAAAATCTTGTGTTGACTATGAGGGCTACTCCATTTCTTCTAAGAGATTCTTGCCCACAGTAGTAGATATAGTGGTCATCTGAATTAAATTCACCCATTCTGGTCCATTTTAATTCACTGATTCCTAAAATGTCAATGTTCAGTTTTGCCATCACCTGCTTGACCACTTTCAATTTACCTTGATTCATGGACCTAACATACCAGGTTCCTATGCAATATTGCTCTTTACAGCATCAGACTTTACTTCCATCACCAGTCACATCCACATCTGGGTGTTGTTTTCTCTTTGACTCCGTCTCTTCATTCTTTCTGGAGTTATTTCTCCACCAATCACCAGTAGCATATTGGGCATCTATTAATCTGGAGAGTTCATCTTTCAGTGCCATATCTTTTTGCCTTTTTATACTGTTCATGGGGTTCTCAAGGCAAGAATATTGAAGTGGTTTGCCATTCCCCTCTCCAGTGGACCACGTTTTATCAGAACTCTCCACCATGACCCATCCATCTTGGGTGGCCCTTAACTGCATGGCTCATAGTTTCATTGAGTTAGACAAGGCTATGGTCCATGTGATCAGTTTGATTTGTTTTCTGTGATTGTGGTTTTCATTCTGTCTGATAAGGATAAGAGGCTTATGGGAGCTCCCTGATGAGAGAGACTGACTGTGGGGAAAACTGGGTCTTGTTTTGATGGGTGGGGGCATGCTTAGTAAACCTTTAATCCAATTTTCTGTTGATGGGCTGGGCTCTGTTCCCTCCCTGTTGTTTGGCCTGAAACCAAACTATGGTAGAGGTAATGAAGATAATGGCAACCACCTTCAAAAAGTCCCATGCATACACTGCTGCAGTCAGTGTCCCTGACCCTGTAGCAGGCCACTGCCTACCCACACCTCTGCCAGAGACTCCTGGACACTCACTGGCAAGTCTGGATCAGTCTCTTGTGGGGTCACTTCTCCTTTCTCCTGGGATGCACATAAGGTTTTGTTTGTGCCCTTCAAGAGTCTATTTCCCCAGTAATCAAACCCCATTTGCCTCCAAAGTAAAGTTGCCTGAGGGTTCTCAGTCCCTTTTCCAGATCCTCAGATTGGGAAATCTCTTGTGGGTCCTAGAACTTTCTTAAGAGTGCGAGAATTTCTTTGGTATAATTGTTCTGCAGTTTGTGGGTCATCTGTTTGGCAGCTCTATGGTGGGGTTAATGGCGACCTCCTCCAGGAGGTTAATGGCAACCTCCTAATGGCCAATACTGAAATCAGATGGATTATATTCTTTGCAGCCAAAGATGAAGAAGCTCTATACAGTCAGCAAAAACAAGACCAGGAGCTGACTGTGGCTCAGATCATGAACACCTAATTGCCCAATTCAGACTGAAATTGAAGAAAGTAGGAAAACCCACTAGATCATTCAGGTATGACCTAAATCAAATACTTTGCAATTATACAGTGCAAGTGACAAATAGATTTAAGAGATTAGATCTGATAGACAGAGTGCCTGATGAACTATGGACAGAGGCTTGTAACATTGTACAGGAGGCAGTGATCAAAACCACCCCCAAGAAAAAGAAATGCAAAAAGGCAAAATGGTTGTCTGAGGAGGCCTTACAAATAGCTGAAAAAAGAAGAGAAGTGAAAAGCAAAGGAGAAAAAGAAATATATACCCATTTGAATGTAAAGCTCCAAAGAATAGCAAAGAGAGATAAGAAAGCCTTCCTCAGTGATCAATGCAAAGAAATAGAGGGAAACAATAGAATGGGAAAGACTAGAGATCTCTTCAAGAAAATTAGAGATACTAAGAGAACATTTAATGCAAAGATGGGCACAATAAAGGACAGAAATGATATGGACCCAACAGAAGCAGAAGATATTAGGAAGAGCTGGCAAGAATACACAGAAACACTATACAAAAAAGACCTTCATGACCCAGATAACCATGATGGTGTGACCACTCACCTAGAGCCAGACATCCTGGAATGTGAAGTCAAGTGGCCCTTAGGAAGCATCAAACAAACAAAGCTAGTGGAGGTGATGGAATTCCAGTTGAGCTATTTCAAATCCTTAAAGATGATGCTGTGTAAGTGCTGCACTCAGTATGCCAGCAAATTTGGAAAACTCAGCAATGGCAACAAGACTGGAAAAGGTCAGTTTTCATTCCAATCTCAAAGAAAGGCAATGTCAAAGAATGTTCAAACTACTGCACAATTGCACTCATCTCACACGCTAGCAAAGTAACACCAGAATTCTCCAAGCCAGGCTTCAATAGTATGTGAACTATGAACCTCCAGTTGTTCAAGTTGGATTTAGAAAAGGCAGAGGAACCAGAGATCAAATTGCCCACATCAGTGGGATCATAGAAAAAGCAAGAGAATTCCAGAAAAACATCTATGTCTGATTTGTTGATTATGCCAAAGACTTTGACTGTGTGGATCACCACAAACTGGAAAATTCTTAATGACTGCTTCTTATGAGATCTGTATGTAGGTCAGGAAGCAACAGTTAGATCTGGACATGGAACAACAGACTGGTTCCAAATTGGGAAAGGAATAGGTCAAGGCTGTATATTGTCACAATGCTTATTTAACATATGCAGAGTACATCATGCAAAATGCCAGGCTGGATGAACTACAGTGTGTAATCAAGATTGCCAGGAGAAATATCAATAACCTCAAATACGCAGATGATACCACCCTTAGGTCAGAAAGTGAAGAGAACCTAAACAGCTTCTTGGTGAAAGTGAAAGAGGAGCGTGAGAAAGTTGGCTTAAAACTCAACATTCAAAAAACTAAGATCAAGGCATCCAGTCTCATCACTTCATGGCAAATAGATGGGGAAACAATGGAAATAGTGAGAGACTTTATTTTCTAGGGCTTCAAAATCACTGCAATGGTGACTGCAGACATGAAATGAAAAGGTACTTGCTCCTTCAAAGAAAAGCTATGACCAATCTAGACAGTATGTTAAAAAGCTGGGATATTACTTTGCTGACAAATTTTCATCTAGTCAAAACTATGGTTTTTCCAGTAGTCATGTATGCATGTGAGAGTTGGACTATAAAGAAAGCCAAGTGTGGAAGAATTGATACTTTTGAACTGTGGTGTTTGAGAAGACTCTTGAGAGTCCCTTGGACTGCAAGGAGAGCCAACCAGTCTGTCCTAAAAGAAATCAGTCCTGAATATTCATTGAAAGGACTGATGCTGAAGCTGTAACTCCAATACTTTCGCCACCTGATGGGAAGAACTGACTCACTGGAAAAGACCCTGATGCTTGGAAAGATTGAAGGTGGGAAGAGAAGGGGATGACAGAGGATGAGATGGTTGCATGGCATCCCTGACATGATGCACATAAGTTTGAGCAAGCTCTGGGAGTTGGTAATGGACAGGGAAGCCTGATGTGCTGCAGTCCATGGGGTTGCAAAGAGTGGGACATGACTGAGTGACTGAACTGATCTGAATTTTTAGAAAGCCTGAAAAAGCAGTTAAAATTTTAGTACTAATACCTAAATCAGGCAATGCTGTTCAATATAAAAACAAATACACCACAATTATATCTTTCTGACTATAAGCCATGTTATTGAAAACATGAGAAAAATGAGTCATGTGAGCAAAAATAAAAAGAAAAGCCAATTCCCCGCTTCCCAAAAAATACCCATAGAAATGGCATTAAGAATAAAATGTTCAAAAGCATCTCATAAGCACCTTTAGAATTACTTGAAGATTATAAAATCTTTGGCTGGAAAAATATACCACGTGGTACAGATGGTGATGGGTCATGGCACAAAGTCAGTTTTTCCCAAATGATTGCATCAGCTTCATACTCTTCATCAAAATCTTGATGGAATTTTCCTGGAAGATCAGAGATTTTTCTGGAAAGATAACCAGGCAAACATAGTCAAGATTTTTACAAAAGCAGAAGAGAACCACTGAGCATTGCGCCTGCTACCAGCTAGAGTGGAGACTATTACAGTAGCAATGGCTTGTAACTAGCCCTCGTAACTAACTCTTGTAACTAGTCCTTGGGCTTCCCTGGTAGCTCCGTGGTAAAGAATCTGCCTGCAATATAGGAGATGTGGGTTTGATCCCTGGGTCTGGAAGATCCCCTGGAGAAGGAAATGGCAATCCACTCCAGTATTCTTGCCTGGGAAATCCCATGGACAGAGGAGCCTGAAGGGTTACAGTCTATGGGGTTGCAAAGAGTTCTAGACGACTTAGTAACTAAACATACACACTCAACTAGCCCTTGTAATGAACCCCTATAAACACCCTATGTTATCTTTTCTGAGCTGTCACAGTTACCTGCTTCCAAAAACTTCATATAAAAAGAACCACGATATCCCCTTTCAGTAGAAGTCAGAAGGCTTTTAGTGCCTATTCACAAAGTCACACAGTCAATAGCACGTATTTGCATAGCACCGTGCAGGATTTTTTTAGCATCCACCTGCTTACCTGCTATGCTCTGAGCTACAAAAAAATCAGAGGTAGCAATCGTGTGGAGCCAACAATGGGCCAATGGATTAGAAATGGGTGCCTTGGATTGAATATGTGATGGAAGAAACATCACTTATCATGGAATACATATTCTGCAAAAATTGGTTCTGAACACTTACTTACTTGCTTTGGAAACAGAAAACAAAACAATCTCATATTACATGACTTACTAAAGTAAATTCTACTTGGATTAAGGAACTGAATGGAAAAAGTAAAAATTATTATTTTTTTACAATATGGAAAAATATGTGTAAGTCCAGATGTCCTAATGTTGGAGAAGGGCTTTCTATTAATATATATGAAAGAAAACAAAAGGGAAACGAAATAGAAAGATTTAACTACCTAAAATGTCAAAAATATCAGAACTAAATGAGAACATCTTAAACTGGTTAAAAATGCCATGAAAGGTCTATGCTAGTATAGAAAGAGCTCATAATATTTTGTGAAGGGAGCTTAGAATATATCTTGAGCTGATAAAAAGATCCTGTTCTATAGTTTCTTAATTGTAGATCAAAGACTTTATGCTAAGGAAAACCATCAACAATGAAGCCAAAGCTGAAAGGATCTTCCCAGAAACAAACTTTGTCCTAGCAAAAGCTACAACATAATCTAAAGAAAGGAACACATTCAACAGGAGAAGGAGTGACTAATTTTTGTCCATCTCTATGAAAAACACAGTGATGCGGGAAGATCTGAGGACAAAAGTTTGAAACTATGTCTGTACCTAGAAAAGAGAAAAATAATTGTCAGATTATGCATTGAACATCCAGAGATGGTGATGAAAGACAGTGGGCTAGAGATCCTTACTTTGCTTTTTATTTTACTTGTTTTTAAATTTCTGCAATATTTTATTTTGTATAGTGAAAACAAATCACGTTGTAGAGAAAAGAAATTACTAAACGGAAAAGCTTGGTTTAAGATCACATATCAAACATGATTCCATGATCATCATTTTCACTTATCTATCCATCAGTTCAGTTCAGTCGCTCAGTCGTGTCCGACTCTTTGTGAACCCATGAACCGCAGCATGCCAGGCCTCCCTGTTCATCACCAACTCCCAGAGTCCACCCAAACCCATGTCCATTGAGTCGGTGATGCCATCCAGCCATCTCATCCTCTGTCTTCCCCTTCTCCTCCTGCCCCCAATCCTTCCCAGCATCAGGGTATTTTCCAATGAGTCAACTCTTCACATGAGGTGGCCAAAGTATTGGAGTTTCAGCTTCAACATCAGTCCTTCCAATGAACACCCAGGACTGATGTCCTTTAGGATGGACTGGTTGGATCTCCTTGCAGTCCAAGGGACTTTCAAGAGTCTTCTCCAACACCACAGTTCAAAAGCATCAATTCTTCGGCCCTCAGCCTTTTTCACTGTCCAACTCTCACATGCATACATGACTACTGGAAAAACCATAGCCTTGACTAGACGAACCTTTGTTGGCAAAGTAATGTTCTACTTTTCCATATGCTATCCAGGTTGGCTATAACTTTCCTTCCAAGGAGTAGGCATCTTTTGATTTCATGGCTGCAATCACCATTTGCAGTGATTTTGGAGCCCCCAAAAATAAAGTCTGACACTTTTTCCACTGTTTCCCCATCTATTTCCCATGAAGTGATGGGACAAGATGCCATGATCTTAGTTTTCTGAATGTTGAGCCTTAAGCCAACTTTTCCACTCTCCTCTTTCTATCCATACATGGAAGTAGATACATCCAAAAAAATAAAAACCCATGGTAATGATATGAGGGAATGTGTTACAGGAACTTTTCTATTCCCTTTTTACTGATTTTTATACTTTTAAAAATATAAACTATTTTATCTCCTTTTTCTAATAAGGAAAAAGTAAAAAGTGTACTTTATATAAAGATATATCTCAAGGAATCTGCTTTCTGCTCCCTGCAGGCAAAATTCTGAGTGTTTTTACTGCCTGTGGTTGCTATTGTTCACTTGCTAAGTGGTGTCCAACTCTTTGCGGCCTAATGGGCTGCAGCAAGCCAGGCCCCTCTGTCCTTCACTATCTCCTGGAGTTTGTTCAAACTGCACGTGGGGACAAACCATTTCATCAACTTGCATCTCTGGCTTAAATTCTACAGGTGCCATCCCACTTCTGTTTGTGTCTTGTGTAAATTTCCAGGAGGAGGTGGATGCAACCTTAGGAGGAGGGGCCCCTTGTCTATGTGTCTATGTCTTGTGATAGATGTCTCTGTCACATCCCATAGTTGTGGTTGAAGGCTGAGTCCTCAAGGGAAACAGACAGGCCATGGCTGGCAGAGCTGTAGGCATGCTCTGGCTCAGATGGACGTCACCAGAAAAATGTTTAGAGCCAAACCCTGGAAACCGTGACCCCAGGAGAAGTTCCCGGATGGAGAATGGTAGCAGGTGTCCGTGTCCTGCAACTAGGGTTTCTGTTAAGTGTTGCTGGCAGCATCCAGGTCTGAAGGGGAGATGGACTTGACCATCACTGTGATGGGATTTGCTGAAAAATTTAACCCTGATGTTTGTATTTGAACACTTGCTGCCTCTAACAGCTGCAAGTTCCCTTCCTCTCAGCTGAAGGCTGCCAGCAGGAACTGACTGCCCGTGGGCTTCTGTAAAGGGAAGAGTCCAGAAAAAAACCAGGGTGTCGACCTGCCCAGCACCCATCTCTCAGCAGGTCACACTCCTTCCCTGTAGGATGTGTCTCCCTGCCTCTTCACACCCTGGACTTTTTCCTAACTTTGCTTTTCACACCACGTTAATTCATGCCTTGTGTGCCTTTTTCTATCCTGCTGTGTGGCTGTCAAACCTCAGGTTCAGTAGGTGGCCATGGAATTGTGCCTCCAGCACTATAAGGAGAGTGGAGGTAGTGTCGACACCACTAAAGACAGGATCTTTCAGTGCCAGGTGTAGGGGCTAATGATGCAGAGCTAGTATCACTTTCACCATTGAATGCCTGGTATCTCCTTTGCCAGAGCGGGCTAGGTGGTCAGACATCACCTGTGTTCCAGGAGGTGGTTCCTCTGCACCTAGGATTGACTGAGCCGTGTCCAAAGGCTTGGCAGCCAAAACACAGCAGAGTCTTTCCAAACGTAATCTTCCATTGACCAAATCTCTATTCTGTCTACACGGTGGTGTTACCGGCAGCTGTCCCTCCAGACCTCAGCTGCCACATGGTGGGGATCTCCAGCTCAGAAATCTAGCTGAGGTTCTATGCCTCTTGAACCCCATGGGGAAGGGGCAGTTCATGAAGATCTGCTGGCTGGTGGAAAAAACAAATTTTGGGTTGTGTTTTCTAGAGTGAGTTGGCTAGCAATTCCAAGCTATGGATTTACATTTTAAGACCCACTTACATGACAGTTGCATCTTCTTTTTTTAAATAATTAATTAATTAATTTGATAATCTCTTCAAGTTTTTAAGATAAAGATCAATTAAGTAAAATTTTTCAATAGATATCTTGGAAGTCAGAATAAACTGCATTATTTATCTCTTCATCATTTTACAGAGAATGAAAAATGAGTGGGACTTAATTAAGCTAAATAGAAATATGTCATAGTGATTGCAGGCATTTTCATAAATGTATTACTGAATAATTTAACTGCTACATAAAATAGTTATTTAAAAGAATATTCATAAAAACAGATATGGAACAAATGATAGCAAGAGATACATCATTTGAATTATGTATATAACTCTTTGGATTCATTGTTTACAAAGGTCATTTTATAAATGACATGAAGAGTGGTCAGAAGAGCTGATTAGAACCTGAGGCCCAGCAGTCAGTCTGGGAGATAAAGGATTAAACAGCAAATTACATAGGCAGACTATTAACCGCAGACAGTAAAGAATTTGCTTGCAATGTGGGACATCCCCTGGAGAAGGGTATGGAAACCCACTCCAATATTCTTGCCTGGAGAATCCCATGGACAGCCTGGCAGGTTATAGTTCATGGGGTCACAAAGAGTTGGATATGACTAAATGACTAACATATTAACCCCAATACACAAAGTGTTTTAAACACTTTCATCCCTCCTAAATTCTTTCTGGATCCTTGAAAAAGTAACAGAAAGTATAAGCTGTTTGGCTTCTCTTGGAAAATACAGGAAGAGTATAGCCTAGAGTAGGCTTTGAGGCTATAATTCTAACCAAGAGAGAGGCTCTGCCAATGGATGGAGCCCTATAGTTTCCCCAAGGATCCCACCATGGTCAGGTTCCTCATCTGTCCTGTAACAACTCTGCTGAATTCCTATTCTTTCTTCAATTTTTCCATGCCCTCTCTCTTTGCCTCTGACTTGCTTCTCTGATGAAGACCGTGGACACAGAGAAGGGAAGTGTGGTAAGGATGGACCAGGTCTTGTCAATGGGCACTGAAAGGTTGCTTATTTTAGCACAAGTTTTACATAGGGTTCCCCTCAGAAGCCTCTCCGACTGGGCTGCCCTTTGAGAGGGGAGTACTTACTCAGAGAGGAATAGAATTTAATATAAACATTCCTTGCCCCCCCCAAAATGAACCAACACAAAAGACGAAAGCCTGGTCTCAGATTGTCAATAAAACTGGCTGTTTCAATACCTGAACTCACAGAATTGCCTTCCAATTAATCTGGAGCTTGGATGGAAAACATGTTCAAACTTTTGCCCTAAATCATTCAGGCAGCAACTACTCCTGTGCCCTTCATATAAGCCTGGTACTGTGTACTTAGGTTTTATTTCTCCAGAGCCAAAAAAAAAAAAGGTGAAATCTATGAAATTGCTGCCTAGATTGGTACACCACGTGCAGAAGCTGTGGTTCCTTCACAGGGTACCACAGAGCCCCTTCTTCCCCTGCAGAATACAGACCTTGTCTTTTCTTAACAGAACTTTGTCATAATTCTGCAGGTATTTTCTTTGACAACAGGAGGATTCTTATTTGGGGGAGAATTTCCAAAAGGATTCGATCCAGATTTGCTCTGAGGAACTGCAGGATGGTCCAAGATTTGCCTGATAATGGCTTTGAAGGAATGGCTGTGCCAGAAATCCCTGAATTTCATTTATGACCTGACCTCCCTGACAGCTGAGACAAACGAAATGACATCAGCTCTGTGATGCCAAAAGGAGAGTTCAGTCAGCAAAGGCTTGGGTTTAATTCCATCTCGTCTTCCTTAATGAGGAAAAGTCATCTAGCATAAAACTCCTTTATGTTATCACAGATCTTGGTCCCTGACTTGAAGCAGTCCATCCAGGAAACTTCAAGTTTGGGGTCAAAGTAGTAAGGAGTGTCCTGAAATGTGATGAGGTGGGAAGTGAGCTACATTTAACTTCTAAGAAAATCTACCAATTGAAACTGTAATTAGGTCACTTAAAAAATAGTGATATAACTTGAAGTTTAGATGACCAGCTTCATTCTAGAAAAATAAACAACCCAATTAAAAAGTGGGCCAAAGAACTTAACAGACATTTCTCCAAGGAAGATATAAAAATGGCTAACAAACACATGAAAAGATGCTCAACATCACTCAGTGTTGAGCTTTTGATTTTCTCTCTATATATATATCATATGCAACATGTATACAATTTATAATATGAGTCATTATGGTTCATAATAATTGTAATCTCTGCCAGTCTGACATGGAAAAACTCTAGAATTCTTGGTGCTTGTCTGATTCACTGTGGAGGGCCCTTTGAATAAGTGTGTGCACAGACCATATATAACAAGTGCCCACAAGTGAAGGAAGTTCAAAGATAGTAAAAGTGCCTTTAATAATTTTGTATTATGTAATTAGCTAGTAATAATTTTTATTTTCCTAATAATAGTCTGTCTATCTCAAAGTTTAGGCATGAGGGTTTTTTTTAAAATGCATGCTTGTATCAATTTTTATAAGCTATAATTAAAAATAATATGTGGTATTGTATTTTACTGTTGTTTTAGTACTCTTTGTATTTCCTGAATTATTAGCTATGCATAGGGGGAAAAAATATGAGTCAATTTTCTTGGCAAGACATCGTGGTAACAGAACCACTGCAACAAAAGAGGACTTACAGGACAGTATTTTGATAATTAGTTTAATGCTAATCTAAATGATTCTGTTTCTCTGCAAACTTCATTATTTCAGTATCAAGAGTCTCTCTTCTGTACATAAGAAACAGGCAGTATGTAAGCATATACCTAACACTGGTAAAAACACCCCCCTGCCAAAACAGAACACATATTACATATTCATTTATTAACTTTTAACTACTCAGAGATAGTTTAAAAACACCATAACATTCACAGCTTACAAGGAAACTAATTTTTTTACTTGTCTGAGGGGAAAAACCAAAGAAATCTTTTCCTTAAACTTTTTAAAGTTTTCCATAGTCGTTTACATTTTTGAGAAACCATTTCCTTCTAGATTTTTAAAGGAATATAAACATTTATGTGCTACCAAAATACTCTAAGCCTAAATATATTTTATATTTCTATATATTTTTTATGGTTCTGAGCTCAATTTATGGGCAATGTAATTTTGGGAAACTCATGCAAACTACATGGAAAATATTTTTGAATTTTCTCTTATTGTTATCTAATTAGTAAATGGATTTTCAGTGTAAATAGGAAAAAATATATAAAATATCTAGAATGAATGTAATTTTTGTTACCAAGCAACTCTGTGGATTTGTCTATGCATACCATATTTTAAATTCTGTCCTTTCCCAAACCCCAAGTCCTACCTTCAACTCTGGCTTCAAACATGCCCAAGGAAACAAGACCGTGGAAGTCTGAGACTGAAAATGAAAACCGCCAAGTAAAGTTCTTTAAAGCACTTAGTCATCTTGAAAATAATCTAATCAGAGGAACATTCATGTATGTGTTTCTCGAGTTAAAACGTGGTAGAAAGTGAAAGTAGAACATTGATTCTGAATTCTAACAGGCTTGATTTAAATTTTGATCTCTTGATGTCTAAGCATTTTTTCCTCCTGTGTCTCTAAAAGATGCCTGACTTGAAATCTACTCCGGTCCTGCGGATGCCATACCCTGTAGTTTGGGGATGTGTGGGAGAGTTAAGGCTGCAGAAAGAAGTCAATACAAAAGGCAGCCATTTCCTCTCAAAAAATGCAACAGTTAGTCCTACCACTTTAGCAATGATAGTGTTTCAAAACAGTATTTTAAAATTGAAAGGGGCCTTTTGAGTTTAGGACTGTGTGTACATCACGGGCTGCCTTGCCCAGTCTTCAGTTTCTTGTGTGTAAATAGACTAGCATGTTCACCCATGGGACATGGACCACCAAAAGCCAGCATCCCAGCGTGGCTCAGGGACACAGATTACAGGTGTCAACTGAAAAGATGCATGACATGAGAGCTGCGAGTTAAATTCTATCTGGGGCAAAACGAGGACTGCAGCCTGGGAGACAGCACCTCAGACAGCTTGAAGAGACTGCTCCAAAGAGGCAGTGGGGGAAGGTCAATATATAAGATTTCCATGAAGGAGGAGTTCAATGCACTCAGTGCTTACTTTACAAAAGGTTTTCTGATAGTCATGAGGAGCTGAGGTCAGCATCAAGGGATTTAGTGCTTTTCTGGATATGAGAAGACACAAGGGTTGGGATCATGATATCAATTCCTGAAAATATCTAACTATCTAAAGACCTGTTTTTTTATTTTCTTGGACTCCAAAATCACTGCAGATGGTGACTGTAGCCATGAAACTAAAAGACACTTGCTCCTTGGAAGAAAAGCTATGACAAACCTAGACAATATATTAAAAAGCAGAGACACTTTATCAACAAATGTCCATCTAGTCAAAGCTATAGTTTTTCTAGTAGTCATGTATGCATGTGAGAGTTGGACCATAAAGCAAGTAGAATGCCAAAGAATTGATGCTTCTGAACTGTGATGCTGCAGAAGACTCGACAGTCCCTTGGAGAAGATCCAACCAGTCAATCCTAAAGGAAATCAGTCCCGAATATTCACTGGAAGGACTGATGCTGAAGCTAAAGCTCCAATACTTTGGCCACTGATGTGAAGAACTGACTCACTAGAAAAGACCCTGATGCTGGGAAAAATTGAAGGCGAGAGGAGAAGGGGATGACAGAGGATGAGATGGTTGGATGGCATCACTGACAAGATGGACATGAGTTTGAGCAAGCTCCAGGAGTTGGACAGGGAAGCCTGGTGTGCTGCAGTCCATCAGGTCACAAGGAGTCAAACATAATTGAGCTACTGAACTGACTGAAAGATCTGTTCCACCAGTTTCCCTGGAGTACAGAGTACCTCACTCTCCACCCTGAATTCCCTGCAGGGAGTCTTGAAGGTCAGCAGCTGCAATGGCACAGGCATATGGCAAATGCCCTTGTTGTTGTTGTTCAATGGCTGGTAAATGCTCTTGGCAAGTGCAAGTTAGTAGTTGACATAGGAGAGCAGAGAAGGGGTATGTGAGATGTCTGGGGGGAAGTTGGGGATATGTTCATTCTTTCTCTTCTTTATTATCTTTGCTTTAAGTGGGTGAAGATTCAATTCAGTCTCTCATTCATTTCAAGAGGGAGGTGTCAAAGTCACAGCAAACAGAAAGAGCCCGCCTCCTCCACCTGCCTGGCATGAAGAAATAATTCCTGGGTCATTTCCTGTGTTTCATTTTGTTTTGTTTTGTCTGAAGGACTGAGTCCCCACCCCATGAAAGTACTAGTGAACTAATTGCTGAGTTATTTTTCTTGCAGCAATTTTAGTGCTTTATTAGTTTTTCTATTTCACATCACTAGTGATTTAAGTCCACTCCGGCATCTGAAATGTTACAGTTCGATAAAATAAGTAAATTAATAAAATCTAAAGTGCTTCCAAGCTGGGCAGACGCCTTTCGGTATGCTATGCTTTTACTGCTCTTCCCAGCTGATATTTATAACTCAGCCCATATGCAGTTATAAAGATTTATTATGAGCCTGTGGAATAAGTTCTGCTAATGTGTACAGTAAACGTCCAAGTTTTGACTCTGTGAGCCTTGGTGATTTCTAATAAGATGAAGCCATCTTGACCAGGGGCCAAGCCGTGCACTGTTGGAATGAAGCCTTGTATTGACGAGCGCTAAGCTGCGCACCCCAGACTGTACTCACATGTGTATGTGTGTGTGTGTGTGTGTGTGTGTGTGTGTGTGTTGTATGTTTTCCGAAAACATCTGTGAAGGTCAGGTAGGTATTTTTCTTCTTCATCACCATCCTCAGCTGAGAAGAATTGAAGTTGAAGGATTCATTGACCAAAAGTTGAAATGGAAATTTTTAAGATGATAAATAAAAGCCAGGCCAGAGCCAGCCAGAAGTACAGTGAATGGGGTGTCTGTCCACGACCTGGCTGGCCGAGTCCAGCTGCTGGGCGGTAACTCCAGGCTCATCAGGGGAGAGAAAGTTGCAGCCACCAGCTGGTGTGGATCCTCACCACCTCCCCTTCCATGGCCCAGCCCTCTCCTTTTACATATTTTGTTCATTTTGTGACACTTCTTTTGTCCTTAATGTATGTGTATATTTTTTTCAAGTGACTATCTGCCTTCTGGGGAAGAGAAAGTTCTTAAAATGAAACAAGAGCATGAGATAGTTTCAAAAGGTTTGCAGTACTTTTCTTGACCTTGACTGCATTAGAATCATCTGAGAAACCTTTAAAAATATTAAAAAGTCCTCCCCAAGTGCTGTTGGAA
Organism: Antilocapra americana; assembly: GCA_007570785.1. Taxonomy (NCBI): domain Eukaryota; kingdom Metazoa; phylum Chordata; class Mammalia; order Artiodactyla; family Antilocapridae; genus Antilocapra; species Antilocapra americana. Next base: position 2,333,697 of record ML663575.1, on the reverse strand, counting down.
CATGGTTTTTGTTTTGTTTTGTTTTTTTCCTTAGAGAATCCCCAACTGCTAAAATGCAGTTCAGGTCACAAACCTCTGACCTAAGTACCAGTGCTAATTCTGACTCAAGGATTAGAGAATGGTGAAAAAGTGACCTTTTATAGAAGTTTTGAAAATGAGCAACATTTGTCTACTCCCCAGAACTTCACAATATCTGAATATAGCTTGAGATGCCTGATTAATTCAACCTAAAATTTCTCTGTGTGATGATTTAATATGTGATTCTATTATCATCAATATTATAAGTGGACTTTTGCTCCAAATGAGCAATTAATGTAAAATTTCAGAGAGTAAATAAACCTGGACTGACACTAGAAAAATTCTAAGCACCTTTCTATGTGTTACTTCTGACTGAACAGCAGGCTTCTCGGATGGCTATCCATCTTTGAAATAAGCAGCTGCTGTTGCTGCTAAGTTGCTTCAGTCATGTCCGACTCTGTGCGACCCCATAGACAGCAGCTCACCAGGCTCCTTCATCCCTGGGATTTTCCAGGCAAGAATACTGGAGTAGGCTGCCATTGCCTTCTCCTTGGAATAAGCAGAGAGCCCTGGATTTTAGCCGGACCTGTTTATGGTTGGACAACATGAACTTCTCTGTCAATTTCCTTTCCAAAACATGCCTGAAATCTATGCATTATCCCCACCCCGTTTTCACTGCTGCCACCACCTACCAAGGCAACCGTGCTCTGCAGAGCAAAGTATACAAGCATCTCTGCATCTTCCTCCAAACCTGGTCTCCACATGAGCTATGTCACTGCCTCCCATTGATGTTCACTTAAAGCCCTTCATGCCTTTTCATGGCACTGAAAACAAAATCCAGACTCCTCACCAGGCTACGGGCACCACTGGGTCCTCTCAAACACATGGACTCTGCTCTCTGACTTCACCCATCATATGTTCTCTCACTTCTTGTTCACTGGGAGACTTTACCCAAGTTGCTGCTTCCCCCAGGCATGCTTTCTGCCTCTGTTTCAGTCTTTATAATCCTCTGTCTCAGCCTGTTTTTTGCTCATTTATAACATTTCAAGTTTGCAACCTTCCATTGCATTTTGTGTGTTTAGATCCAGTTCCAAGCCCATCTCCTCCATTTCAAATGGAAGTTCTGGACATCCCAGGTGGTGCTAGTGACAAAGAATCCACCTGCCAATGCAGGACATATAAAAGACATGGGTTCAATCTCTGGGTTGGGAACATCCCCTGGAGGAGGGCAAGGCAACCCACTCTGGTATTCTTGCCTGGAGAATCCCATGGACAGAGAAGCCTGGTGGGCTACTATCCATAGCGTCACAAAGAGTCAGCTGAAGTGACTTAGCACACATGTCCCCACGTATGCTCCAAGCCTGTCTCCTCTGTTAGAATGGAAGTCCCCTAAGGGCAGGGACAAAGATGTTCCCTCTTTCATCTACAGTTTCTTGAACATGCCTTGTGTGTATTGACTGCTCAAGAGATATTTGTTAAATGAGAGGAGAAATAAAAGAAATAATCCTTCTACTTTCCTGTCCTTTACCTTAAACTTGTCTCTGTGTTGATCCGTAGTGCCACTGAGATGGAATCCAGGTGACAACCTCCACTCACCTTCTTCTGGAGGGCCCATTCTTAACTTGTGGACTTTGGAAGTAGGAGAGAAACCCCAGATGGGGTTACAGCACCAGCAAGCTCACAGTGATCACCAGGTATCATGCATTCTGGAACTCCGCAGTCCTCACAATACAGTACATTAGGAACTATGATTATTCCCATTCTATAGATTTATAAACTGAGGCTCAGAAAGGAAAAGTATTCACCCAAGTTCACCTAACTCTTAAGTGTAGGACCAAGTGTTTTGACATCAGATCTTCCAGGCTAACCCACTTTTCTATTCCATTCAAGGGAGGGTGCCATTTATTAATACACTTCACAAAACTGGCCAGGAAGGCAAGACTAATTTTACTTGGCAGTTGTGATACCTTGCAGGCTTATATTTAGAATGTTGGCTGTTCCAAATCTTCCCCTGTGCTTATGCAACTGTGTATTTTAAAATTAAACTATAGGATTTTACATTTATTTCCTTTGAATAGTATCACATTTATTTCAGTGTTCCTTTGCTCAGATCTTCTAAATATCAGTGAATGTCTAGAGTGAGAAGAACACGGACCCCAGAGCAAGACAAGCCTAGGTTCAACTCCCAGTCTGCAGTTCAGGGGAGTGTCACGATGGGCAAGTTATTTCACTTTTCTGAGTACTGGTTTTCCTTCTTAGTAAAGGGAGAGTGCCCGTGTAGAGCTCTGTGTGAGGGCTGAGAGAAATCTACCTGTAAAACACAACACCCTGCACTTTACACGCAGGGCAAGTCCCGATGTCGGCTTCGGGTCTCCTGCTCCACACATCAACCAGCTCTTCCAGCTGTGTTGTCTGAGCTTCTTGCACACAGTAGACTGTTGTTCTGTAGCTTTTGAGTCATCCATCAAGTAAACTGCTCCCAGAAGCAGCAGGCTTTTAAGGGGAGCTGTCTCTTCCCCTGAACGCTTCCCTTCTTCATCCCAGAGATCAACTCTCACACACTTGTGATCGAAATGACCTTGATTCGTAGGGAATATGAGCAATATTGCCCTACTGAAACTAGGTTTATTTGCGGGGATGTGCATGGCTTTACACACAATCTTAAGGTTCTTGGACATCTGAATAAACACTGGCATGAAGCATAGTAAAACAAATGTATCCATCTATGTGAACAGAAAATTCAGAGCTGGGAGAAGTAAAAAAAAAAAAATCCATGAGTTTACCTTCCATGCCCAGAAGTGACCTCACACAGAGGATAATCAGCTGCTATTGACGATGATTTTGAGAAACACAGTGTCTGGTGTGAGAGGGCCTCTGTCAGACTGCCCAGTGTTTCTAAACCTTAACACCTGAATAATTTGCCTGGTTAATTCGTAATTATCCACTATCACCCAGGCAACATTAGGATAGCTAAGCTTTGATGCAAGGAGGAGAAGTCTAGAAGGAAGACAATCAGTGAATCAAAGCAGAAAAGTCTGGACTTCTGAAAACAGAACTAGTCTGTGTAAGATATGACAACGCAGAAAAAGCTGCAAGAGAACCCAGCAGTGAGCGACAGGGGAGGAGAGAGTCTTAACAAAGGACAAGGTTCTAGGCCAAGGTGAGAGGGAAGCCAGAGGCTAAATTGGCTGAAGGACCTGGGAGAACCTTCACATGTTGCGGAGAGACTGTGAATCAATGCATCCACTTTGGAAACCTCTGACTTATCTACCTATATACAGCTTCAGGACTCAACAGTGCCACAACTGGGTACATTCCTAGCAGATGTCTGTACAGACTTTCACTAAAAGACATGCAAAATGCTCACAGCATCACTATTTATGGTGGTTCTGCAGGAGTTTTTCTTTGGGTGCCATAACAATGTACCATCATCTGGGTCACTTCAACAATATTTATTTTGTCCTAATTCTGGAGATGAGAAGTCCAAGATTGAAGTGTTGTCAGCATTTATTTCTTCTGTCCTCTCTCCTTGGTTGTCTCCTCCCTGCGTCTTCATATGTGTCTGCCTTAATCTCCTCTTCTTATAAAGAGGTCAATCATATTGGACTAGAACCTATCCTAATGACCTTGCCATTATTGTTGTTCAGTCACTCAGTCATGTTTGACTCTTTGCAACCCCATGGTCTGCAGTACATCAAGCTTCCCTGTCCTTCATTATCTCCCAGAGTTTGCTCAAACTCATGTCCATTGAGTCGATGATGCCATCCAACCATCTCATCCTCTGTTGTCCCCGTCTCCTCCTACCCTCAATCTTTCTCAGCATCTGGATCTTTTCCAGTGAGTTGGCTCTTTGCATCAGGTGGTCAAAGTACTGGAGCCTCAGCATCAGTGAGTATTCAGGATTGCTTTCCTTCAGGATTGACTAGTTTGATCTCCTTGCTGTCCAGGGGACTCTCAAGAGTCTTCTCCAATGCCACTGTTCAAACGTTCAAAACCCCAATGACCTTATTCTACCTTAAATACCTCTTTTAAGCCCCTATCTCAAAATACAATCACATTTTGAGGTACTAAAGGTTTTTTTTTCAGTGTGAGGTTTACACCTCAGCAAAATAGGTAAAAGGAAAAAAACAAAATAAAACAAACAAAAAACAGAACTAAGAAGTTGCAAACCAGGGCAAAACAATCCAAAATACGTCTGCCAAGGAGGTCAAGGAAATCATTCAAAACAATTTTTGTTGTACTCAGCTCATATTCTCTGAATTGGGACCTTACAAAAGGGCAGGTGTTTATGCTGATGTAAAGACCCTTTGAGAACCTTCCTAAGTACAAGATACTACCTCAGGACATTACAGAACACCAAGAATAAAGACAGAGGAAAGGAATGAAAATAACACTGAAATGACTTCTCATTTGTGGATCTGACTGTGAGATGACAGTGGATTGATGCCCCCCATACTGCAAAGAAAAGTCATTCTGGATGTGGGATTCTACATTCAGAAAACTTCCAGGCAAGGAGACAGGCAAACTCAAAATAATGAGCCATGAGAATCTCTGAAGCTTATTGTAGACATAACTTTTCTCCAGAATTTAGTAAATGATGTGTGGAACAATGGGAAGAACGTGGACTCCAGCTGTGAGAAGGGAAGAGAAGTCCAGAGATGACAACTGGGCTGTGAACCAGGGAGATGTTCCAGGTTGAATATGAAGGACAGAAGCTCTGGTGGGGGTGGGGGGGAGCATCTTGGTTAAAAAATTATTTGAGGACAAAATGCCATGGATTGTGCCCTCTGACTGAGATGAGAAGGTAGAGCAACTTGAAAATATGAGGGAGACACATTATTCTTTATTCAACACAAAAAAAGAAAAGCAATGAAACACTCCAGGAAAAATAAACAAAAGTGAAATAATAAAGTCATACTCCAAATAGAAAGCAAATAAAAAACTGGTGTGATTTAAACACCCAATGGAATGAAGGAAAAGAAAAACCATTTGTATTTGATTTTAGGATAAATTTCACTTAATGTGTATATATATACATATATATATATGAGAAGGTCATACATATATATAATATATTATATAATATAATGCGTTATATTGTTATCCTTATATTTATGTATTATAAAAAATCATCAGAGACTTTTAAAAGTCATCAATAAATGTATTTTAGAGGCTGTGACATATGACGCACCCATCTGTGTGTGATGGTGAATATTTTAGGAGACCTTCTCCCACAGAGCCCGCACTGGTGCGTGTTGACAAATCCTCAGCCAACTACATCGTAGTGGGGCTGGGGGATGGGAGTACTAGGGTCAACACTTACACTAGGTATTGGGGAAGAGATGAGTGACAAGTGAGTACTGGGAACTAGGAGGGAGAGAAGGATTCTAACCTAGCAAGAGATGGCATGTGCAAAGTCCGGAGGCAAGAAAAAGATGGCTGAAGGAACAGTGAATAGATCAGGGTGATTATGTTTAACATATGAGTGGTGAGGTCAAGGGGCTCAACTTTAGAGGCCAGCAGGGGTTCTGGACATGTTTAGGGCATTTAATGGTGCTAGACTGTCATTCAGAAAAGCTCTGCCAATTTATTTACACTCCCATCTGCTGGGTGAGTGCCCTCCTCCACCCCTTCTTTCCTTTTCTACCCACCTCCCCCCATTTTCCACATTTAAATTTGGAATGCATTTTACAATTCAGGTTGGCCAGGCAATAGTAATGATCTAATTGTCATTCCCTGCACAAATTTCTCAAAATTTGTAGAATGAATTTCATGAGCTTGGAGGAAAATATTGAAGACAATAGCAGAACATCCTTTTAAGATGTGCTGTATCCTCAAAGTTCTCAGTGGCCTAGAGGATAACCCTGTGTGGTGGTAAAACAAACACACAAAGCAACCCCACAGGAACATCAGTGTCTCTGAACTGAAATGAGACTGTGCCATTTGCGGAGATGTGGGTGGACCTAGAGCCTGTCACACAGAGTGATGCAAGTCTGAAAGAAAAACATATCCTATATTAATACACATATGGAGAATCTAGAAAAATAGGATAGATGAACCTATTTGCAAACCAGAAATAGAGACACAGATGTAGAAAACAAATGTATGGACACCAAGGGAGGAAACAGAGGTGGGATGAATTGGGAGACCGGGAGACTGGGATTGACAAATAAACACTGTGCTGTGCTAAGTCACTTCAGTCGTTCCCAACTCTTTGCAACCCCATGGGCTGTAGCCTGCCAGGCTCTGCTGTCCATGGAGATTCTCCAGGCAAGAATACTGGGGTGGGTTGACATGCCCTCCTCCAGGGCATCTTCCCAACCCAGGGATCAAACCCACACCTCTTGTGTCTCCTGCATTGGCAGATGGGTTCTTTACCAGTAGCGCAAGTTGGGAAGTCCCCACATATACACTGGAAGTGGACATGTTAGTTGCTTAGTCATGTTTGACTCTTTGTGACCCCATCGACAGTAGCCTGCCAGGCTCCTCTGTCTATGGAATTTTTCAGGTAAGAATACTGGAGCGGGTTGCCATTTCCTTCTCCAGGGAATCTTCCTGACCCAGGGATGGAACCTGTGTCTCCTGCATTGCAGGCAGATGCTTTACCATCTGAGCCATCAGATAAGCCCCTATGTATGCACTACTATGTATAAAAAGTGCATAAAATAGATAACTAATGAGAACCTTCTATAAAGCACAGAGAACTCCACTCAGTGCTCTGTGGTGACCTAAATTGGAAGGAAATCCAAAAAAAGAGGGGATATATGTATATGTGTGACTGATTCACTTTGCTGAACAGAAGAAGCCAACACAACATTGTAAATCAACTATATTCCAAGAAAAATTTTAAAGCAAAGAAAGAAAAGTGACAGAAAAGAGGCAAAATCAGAATATGAACAAGTTTTAGAAAAAATGTGAACCCATTTGTGTAACTTATACTGTCTCTTTTTCATCCATTAAAAGGTGATATATGATAAAAATCTACATTCATGTCTTAAAAAGCTCTTTAATTATAAAATTAAATTCTGAAAGATAAGAAACAATTGTGTCAAATTTAATTGGTAACATGTTTTATTTGATGGCACGTAAGATTTTAAAGCTTTTAATAATTGATGACATTTAGTAGTCAATAAAATAAGGCACATGCACATTCTTGTTTGGAAAAAGTGGAATTACATTTCTTATAACCTGCTTTTTTTTAAACGCTGAACAAGTACTTTTTGAATTGAGTCAAATGAACAGCAGGTGTTAAAACAACAGCAAAATGTTTCTGGCTGCACTAGAAGGTGCAGCCCTCCAGGATACTAACTCCCTTATTCTTCATTTCTCTGCTAAGAGTTACTGCAAACCTGTCTCCTATGGTGCCAGTCAGCAAGTCAAGGGCAAACTGACAGAAGGGTTGTAGGGTCCAGCTGCATTATCTGTTAGCCCCTAACAGGGTGTCCTGGGGAATGAATATTCTCCCTGGCTGAGTGCTTTCAATCTGTGAAATGATGCCAGGTCTTTGCTTTCCCTTTGCCCACGTCCCAGACTGAAACCCCCACTACCAGCCACTCCACTGGCTTTACAGTGGTCAGAGAGGTTCCCTTGGGAAGGGGCTGTGGACATGAGGTTTGCACTGGATGGGGGGGCACTGAACTCGCTGGAAGAATTCCCACAGGTGGGGGCTACTATTGGAGAGTTCATTCTAATCCCTAAAGTATCTTCATTGCCCAAGGCACCTTAGGAAAATAAACGGTCCTGAGGTTGCTAGTCTTGGAATGTAATTTCCTTTCTGATATTTGTTTTTGAAAGGCAAGTGGTGTCAAGAAAGCAGAGTGGGTGTGAATACTCCCCAGCTTCAGTTCCTTTCACCCTTTCCGTTTTCTTGCCCTTGATAATGTAGAGCTCAAGACATAATTTGCAGGGGCCTCAGTTTCCCCCTTTGGACCTGGGGAAAACAATACATCATTTGCCAACTAAGCTTGAGGATCAAATGAGATCCTCTATGTAAGGCTTGTTTTCTAAACAGAGAGGGAGGAAGCGTGGTGGTTGAGAAGCACAAAGCATTATGTGTGTTTAGAGACTGAAAAGACCTGAACAGATCACCTAGCCCAAATCTCTTGTTCTGCAGATAAGAGAAGTAAAATTTTGACAGAGGCTCTCCTGAGCGTGGAGAAAGAGTTTGATGGCAAAGCTGGGTTGAACACAGCCCTCTGCCTTTTGGTCCATAGTTTCCTCAGTAGACTTTGCAGATATTCCCTCCAAGTCATGGAGCAACCACAAATGACCTTTGGCTACCTGAAATGTTTTTTTAATATCACAGCCTGAGGTGGTGCTAGTGGTAAAGAACCTACCCGCCAATGCAAGAGACATAAGAGACACGGGTTCCATCTCTGGGTTGGGAAGATCCCCTGGAGGAGGGCATGGCAATCCACTCCAGTGTTCTTGTTTGGAGAATCCCCATGGACAGAGGAGCTGGAGGGCTACAGTCCATGGGGTCGAAAAGGGTCAGACACGACTGAAGCAACTTAGCACAGCCTGAAGGAGTGAGGCTCAATACCCATTTTAGCCAAAGACAATGAAAAGAGAAAATTACAGCTTTCTTCTTCTTTTAAATCAAAAATTTAAAGATAAGGCCAAGGTAAAGATGGGGATTCAAATTTAAAAGAGCCAAAGAAAGAATACCAAGGAAGTAGAAGACAAACATTTTGTCTTTCATAGGGAAAGAATTCTCCATTCTATTTTACAGCCAACCATAACTTGCAAGATGAATGATCCTTTCGGTTAATGTCATGCTTTTCAAGTTACATAAAAACCTGGTCTTGCATGAGAGGCTCTGGTGAAGCAGTTATTGTCAGCAGCTGGGCCTGATTCTGCAGGACGTTGTGTTCTCAGCTTTCCTGGCTTCCTCCAAAACTGAGGCTGGTACACAGAGTGCCCAGACTTGATAAGCAGTCTGGCTCTGAAATCAAACTCCCAGCACCCTGGATGGCAATGGCTCTCCTCCCTGAACTTCACCCTGGACCACCCCCAGCACATCATTCGGAGGTCAGACACGGCGGAGAGGATAACATTCCCAAAGGTTCAATCTTATCTCTCCAAACCCTCAAACTTCTGCATGTATAAGTAATGCATCTCCTTTCCTTATTTTCTAAGTTGATTTTTATGACTTACATATAAACTTCTGGCTCTCAGGTGATAACACCAGGACAAACACAGATGTCTTAGGCTAGTTAGCTCTTTCCTGATACAGTGAAAAAAATGAGGAGGAAAAATAAGCGATGTCTTCCTGAGATGGAGATGGAGGAAGGGTTGAGAATCAGTGATGCTCCATCCCAGTCGTGTCCTGGAGTCACAGGTGTTTATACATGTGTTAGCACTCATAGAAACATATTCTCCAAAATGGCCTATTCTTATATAGGTTAATTTCAAAATGAAAGCTATTGTCTTCCTCATGTGCGTTGAGAGACTAAAACTCAGAAACATATTTGATTTGGCAAACTTGGAAGGCTTCCTGGAGGAAGTGACATTGAGCAAGACCCTAAGGCTTGGCTCCCGACTTGAATGCCAACAGGGCCTGTGGTTCTCAGTCCTGGCTACACATTCCTTGGGACCTTTTAAACCAGATTGCAGCCCGGGCTGCCCTCAAGATATGTTATGTCCGAGACACTGTGGAGCACTTGGCCATCTGTATTTTTAAGCTTCCCAGGTGCTCTGAGGTTCAACTGAGTTGGAGAAGGCTTGAGCTGGAGCAGAGGTGGGTGCAGAGACCTGGGGCTGGCATGGCAGTGTTCCCTGTGGGATACGGTGAGCAGGAGAGTGGGCAGGTGGGCAGGGGTGGCACAGGCAGAGTGGGCAGGAGGCATCCAGTATCCAGGGCCAAGATGAGGGGAGGACAGAGAGAGGTCAATAATGTGGGGAAGCCAGTTCAAAGGTGACATCACCCTGGGGCCAGCATGGACCTGGAGGAGTTGAAGGATCCCACTACACCCTCAGAAGGAGTCGCAGGAGCGATTTGTGTTCTACGTACTAATTGATTTAACGTCATGCCATTCAGGATAAAACTGAGGGCCATCAGCAGGAAATTCACCTGAGTAGCAATCAACAGCCCTGCTTTGCAGGCTGGTCCAGCCAGCGGGGTACAGGGCTCTCCCATACTGACCTCCAACGTGGAAAGAAAAAGAATGTTCACATCCTGACTCTAAACTTCTCTCCTCGCCCCGTGAGTCAGTACATAAACTTTAATTCAGATGTTGGCAGGACTGTCAGCAGCTCGTATGTCACAAGGAGCCCAAGGAGGCTCCCTGTGCCCGCCAGCAGCTGTCTCTACCGCCTTCCCCTGAGGTTGAAACCTCCTTGATTTGTGGAAACTTAAAAAGGCCAGGGCCTCCTCCGCTATGGGAAGCAAAACTTCAGTGCGGATCTCTGCCTCTGGTCCTGTTCAGGGACCCAGCCACTGGGCCCAGGCCTGTCACCCCCTCCCTCTCTGGGCGCATGGACAGTCCCTGCTGACAGCCAAGCTGGGAGAAACTGAGCTATTAGCCCTGAGCAGTGTGGACATAGGGGCCGACAACAGACCAAAGCACAGGCAGGAAACAGGTAACTTCTGTTCCTCCTGGGGCAGCAGCCTCTCCTAAATTAATTCTCCCTGTCAGCCTACCTGCAGGTTCCTACTTACAAGTGAAAGTGAAGTGAAAGTGGCTCAGTCCTGTCCGACTCTTTGCAACCCCATGGACTACAAAGTCCATGGAATTCTCCAGGCAGGAACACTGGAGTGGGTAGCCTTTCCCTTCTCCAGGGGATCTTCCTACTTACAAGGGCTTTAAGCAAAACGTGGAAACAGACATTACCATATATAAAATAGGTATCCAAGGGGAATTTACTGTATGACTCAGGAACTCAAAATGGGTCTCAGTAACAACCTAGAAGGGTGGGATAGGGAGGGGAGGGAGGTTGGACAGAGGTTCAAGTGGGAGGGGACATGGGTAAACCTGTGGCTGATTCATGCTGATGTTTGGTAGAAACCAGTGCAATACTGTAAAGGGATTATCCTTCAATTAAAAATAAATAAAATAAAATTTAAATGAAAAACAAACAAACAAAAACCCAGGGGTTGGTAAATGCCTCGCTGAAGGGCAGAGCCTGTGATCTGTGGGTGCAGTCTGTGAACTGTGGGTAGGGCCTGTGATCTGTAGGCGAAGCTGACCTCCAGAGCCTGAGTCCTCTTCCCCTCTCCTCCATCACCTCTTTTAGGTGCTACCTAGTGGAGACAATTAAATGACACAGCCAACTGCTGTGACGTTAAGACAAAACTTAGCACACCTGTTCATGAGTTAGACTCACCGCTGCATACAACCTCATCTTTGTCAACTAAAACCTGTACTGATCCGAAGTGGGTGACCAAGATGGAATGTCTGAATTGCAGCTGGAAACACACACTCTATGTCCCCTCTGGAGAAATTGCCCAACCCAAGCACCCTAAAAAGGATCTAAATATAAGATGGTCTTGTTACTGTAAAATGAAGCTGAAGAAAACCAGAAGCATGTTTAAGGTTTTGAAAAGTCTCATTATGTTCAAAATAGCCTGTGCTTGGTGCTATAGAGTTTATGAGCCTGAAAATAAAGTTACAGGGCATAATATAGAAGAGACTTAATCAATATCATATATCCAGGAAGCTTGGAAATAGAAGGGAAAGCTCATGTGTGCTGCTCAAGACTGTCAAAGCCAGGACAGGGCACATGCAGAGGAAGTCAGAGCTCGTACTCAATCCAGGTTACCTCATCCAAGTGGAACACTTCTTCCAGGAGCCTGACTTCCCAGACGTGGACGACTCCTGCCCTACTCCTTCTCATCTGTGTCCTTATTTTTTAACAGCAGGTAGGCTTCCCTGGTGGCTCAGATGGTAAAGCGTCTGCCTGCAATGAGGGAAACCCAGGTTCGATCCCTGGGCCAGGAAGATCCCATGGAAAAGGGAATGGCAACCCACTCCAGTACTCTTGCCTGGAAAATTCCATGGATGGAGAAACCTGGTAAGCTACAGTCCATAGGGTTGCAAAGAGTTGAATACAACTGAGTGACTTCACTTTCAGACTCCATGAGAGATGGTTAGTTCTTTTATCCTTTGGGATGGGTCAATGCATCTCTATCCTGTTTACACATGAGTAGTTAATTAATAGGGGGCTTCCCCCAGTGGCTCAGCAGTAAAGAATCCCCCTGCAGTGCAGGAAATGAAGGTGCCAAGGGTTCAGTTCCTAGGTTGGGAAGATCCTCTGGAGGAGGGCATAGCAGCCCACCCCAGGATTCTTGCCTGGAGAATCCCATGGACAAAGGAGCCTGGTGAGCTACAGTCCATAGGGTCTCAAAGAATTGGACATGACTGAAGCAACTGAACACAACACAGCATAGCACAGTAAATTATTAAGAGAGATTATTTTCTGAAGACAATGGGAGGAGAAATGACTCCTTTCCCTTCATCATAAAAGATAACTTGAACCTCTGTAGATCTGTCCATGTCCACTCCCACCTCCACCCCCATCCCCACCCCAACTTTTAAAACTTGGGGCTTTGGTGAAAGCCTAGAAGCAAGGTCCAATGATCACAGTTCCTAGAAATGTGACCTTGGACGAGTCACTCCTTAAATCTCACTTTTCTCAGCTGATAGTGGAGACAGGTCTCCAATCACAAATTATTCCCTTGGAGACCCCTGACTTAGCAACCTGATCAATGATGATCCTAGGCCTCTACTTAAAATTTTTTTCTTAATCTGCTTTCTTTTTAGTCACTGACAGTGTATTGTATTTCTGTGTGTTGATTTGTTAAAAACAGAAGATAAACCCTGGGGATACGGCATTCCCATCTCTGGAATAAGATCCAGTTTAATGGTTGAATTATTATTAGTCAACTGCTGGCCATATTTAGAGGGAGGAAAGAGGCTGGGATAAATTCAGGGAATGGTAGTGTGTATGGCTGGAAATTTTCTTGGGTTCCAAAATCTCTGAGGATGGCGACTGCAGCCATGAAATGAAAAGACGCTGGCTCCTTAGAAGAAAAGCTCTGACAAACCTAGACAGCATATTAAAAAACAGAGACATCATGTTGCTGGCAAACGTCCATATAGTCAAAGCTATGGTTTTTCCAATATGGTTTTTCAACTCTCAGGATGCGAGAGTTGAACCGCAAAGAAGGCTGAGCACCAAAGAACTGATGCTTTCAAATTGTGGTGCTGAAGAGACTCTTGAGAGTTCCCTAGATTGCAAGGAGATCAAAACAGTCAGTTCTAGAGGAAATCAACCCTGAATATTCATTGGAAGGACTGATGCTGAAGCTGAAGCTCCAATACTTTGGCCACCTGATGTGAAGAGGCTGACTCATTGGAAAAGACCCTGATGCTGGGAAAGACTGAAGACAAAAGAAAGGGATGATAGAAGATGAGATGGTTGGATAGCATCACCAACTTGATGGACATGAGTTTGAGCAAACTCTGGGAGATAGTGAAGGACAAGGAAGCCTGGTGTGCTGCAGTTTATGAGGTTGCAAAGAGATGGACAGGACTGAGCGACCAAACAACAGCAATGGTTGGAAGAGGAATAAAAGCTTGCCATGGACAAATTTAAGTTTGGCTAGTGAGTTGGGAGGTAAGTCAGCAGAGCCAAAGGAATGGGGGGGAACTGAGGCAGGACCAAGGTCACAATCAGTCAGGAGATGGCTGAGTTAAGAGTCCTACTCCATCCTTCAGGTGTGTGTGAAATTACAGAGAGTCTACATACTGGTCTCTGCCCCTGGTTCTGGCACAGAGTTCCTGAAACCCTTTTCATTTCCCAAGTGATAAGGGCTTCTGGAAGCATGTTTTGTTTTATATTTGGCCTTTGACCTTGGTTCTGGACTCAGAACTCCTAAATCCCTCAGAATTTCCTGTGTGATAGGAGCATCTTTTGTTTTAATGAGGCATCTCTTCATGGTCTCCTGGAGAGCTTTAGCATGGGGGCTGATTGCCAGGAAGACCAAGCCATGATTCGAAGCTTACTGCTCCACCTGTCATCCCCTGGTGGTGGACATGTCCTACATGAGCATGTAAAGAGAACATGAGTGCCTTTCCCAGATGCTATGCAACATCAGGGTGTACTGGCTAAGTGCCCTTTAGGTGGCTGTGGGGAACCTAGAATGGTAGACTAAAAATCATTCACAATCTGAAAGTTGAGAGATGTATTTTATCTGGTGGGAATGTTTGGGACTTCAATCCAGCCGACATCATCTCAAGGAACTCTGAGAAAACTGCTCCAAAGAGGTGAGAGGGGAACCAGGATATATAAGAGTTTTGAAACAAGTGGGCAGGTAGTCTGAGATCACTGCTAATCAAAGAAAACCAGACATCTCAAGTTAAGGAATTTAGTACTTTTCTAGGTACAGGAAGATGCAAGAGTCTGGACTCCCTGAAATAGTTTCTTTGATATGCACCTCACCTATCTGGGGCCCTATATTCTGTGTTTTCACATCCTCAGGGCTCAACATGGGAAGTGGCTGCTATCTGATGGCTGCTAGCAGGCAGATATTCTTTTCCTTCCTGAGTTTCCTCAGGGCTCACAAGCTGGTGGCTCTAATTGCTGATGACCATGATTGCCTTTATTTACTGATACTGCAGGAAACATTCCGTTTATCAAGCTGTGGTGGTGGCTCAGATGGTAAAGAATCTGTCTGCGATGAAGGAGACCTGAGTTCCATCCCTGGGTGAGGAAGATCCCCTGGAGAAGGGAATGGCAACCCACTCCAGTATTCTTGCCTGGAGAATTCCATGGACAGAGGAGCCTGGCAGGCTCATGGGGTCACAAAGAGTCAGACATGACTGAGCGACTAACATGTTCCATTTATCGGTGTGAACAATTCACTGATTATCATCTAGGTGAAGAGTGGAGTGACCACAGTCCCAGCACCTACATCTTCTTGCTTGAAGCATCTTCCTGAAGATGTTCCCTGGTTTGCTCCATCACAGTTATGTACAACCTGGGAATCAGGGGAGTCAACGCTCCCAGGAGAAGCAGCGTCAACCCTTGAGGCCAATGGGCTTCACTGGTCAGAGCCCCAGGCTCCCGCTTCTCCAGCAGGTGATTCCCAGTTGGCCTCTGTGGGTCCTCAGAGGGTCCTGTGTGTGACTGAGCTCCAGGCTCCAGGAGGTAATGCCCACTGACACCTTGTTGGGTTTTCTCCCTGTTCTGCTTCATCTCCTCACTCCCTCCCCCACCTACTGGCATCCCCTCCACGTGGACCACTTGCCTCCATACCCCTTCAGGATCCTGCTCTTATGGAGACATAAATGAAGAGTGTACACAGTAGCTGATGATCTAGAATATTCGCTGTTAAGCCAAGAGCATAGAATTATTGTTGCACCGAAGAACTGAACGGGTCTGTGGAAAATATGATTCCTCTGAGCGATGCTCATCCCCAGAGGGAAGTTCTTTCAGGGAACCACAGCAAAGGGTGGGTAGGATTTTCATTGTGAGTGTGGGAGAGGAAGACAAGGAGGTGGGAAAATGTCAGGAAGGAGGAAAGATGAGTGAAAGAGGGTTTGGAAAACAGAAACTTGCACTATTAACTTGAGGAGGAAGGGTTAGTTGCTCAGTTGTGTCCAACTCTTGTGACCCCACGGATTGTGGCCCACCAGGCTCCTCTGTCCATGGATTTCCCAGGCAAGAATATTGGAGTGGGTTGCCATTTCCTTCTCCAGGGGATCTTCCTGACCCAGGGATTGAACCTGCATGTCCTGCATTGGCAGGTGCTCTCTTTACCACTGAGCCACCAGGAAAACGTTGATGTCTAAACTGAACCAAAACAATAAAAGCCATCTTGTGATCTCCAGCCATGAAACCAAGTATATCTGTATAAGTGAGTGCAGATGAGGGAATGAGTTCACTCAGTCATCTTTTATTGAACTTGGAGGGTGACAGACTCAGCACTGGGGTGAGGGGATCTAGGTGGGCCTGCTGAGTTTCTATCCTGCTCAGTTTACGGACTGAGCCCCTGCTGGCACTGTATTACCTGCCGTGTGCGTTAAAAAGAAACAGAACTCTGGTTTTACAGAATGTTTGAAGAGGAAGAGAATTCAGAAGTAAGAGCTTTTAGCCTCCATATTCCATTAAAAAGGAAAAGAGAGCGCGTGAAATGGCAAAGCTGGACTTGAACTTGGGTCTCTGCTGGGCCCTGGACCCACGCTCTCCCCCAACAGCCCACATCTCCTTTTGGAAGACGGACGGCAGATGCGTCTCAGAAAGTTCAGGTCTTGTGTGCTGACTGCTGGTTTATAAGTTCTTTTATAGAGCCATGTTTTATTACACTAATTTTTGATTTGATTCAAAAGCCCCAGTATGAAATATAAGAGTCATAAACTATCTGGAGGGGGAAATATTAGGAGGAAAATTGTGTCAATGGTAAAATTTTTTCTTGTGCTACAGAATCCCAAGAGGAAAGGAAGTGGAAGGAGTGGGGGCTTTTTCTGCCCCATCACCTCCATTTGGACATTCTGTTAGGAGGAGAGAGACAAGCTTTTGGAACATCTTGATGGTGGCTCTCTGCCATGACCATACACCAAAATCCCTCGTGGGTTCATATAGCCACACAATTATTATTTGATGAGTTAGGGTAGACTCTTGGTAATAATTTTTGGAAACTTTTCCTTACAACAACATCATGAATCTTGCCAAGGGACCTATCAGAAGATTGATCAGTGACTGATTTCCAGGAAATGTGAAGGAAAGCATTGAATGTGAAATGAGGGGGCAGCCTGCAAAAGTCAGACCTCGGAAACTATGGGTCAGACAGCCTGGGTATTTGACAGATGAATTGAAATAACAAGAAAAGGAGAGTATGGGGGAAAGCGTGTATGTGTGTTTGTCACTCAGTTGTGTCCAACTCTGCAACCCCATGGACTGTAGCCCACCAGCCTCCTCTGTCCATGGGATTGGCCACCAAGAATACTGGAGTGGGTTTACATTCCTTTCTCCAGGGGGTCTTCCCCACCCAGGGATCAAACTCCGGTCTGCTGCACTGTCAAACAGATTCTTTACTATCTGAGCCACCAGGGAAGCCCAATGGGGGAGAATGGATACACGTATGTGTGTGGTTGAGTCCCTTCGCTGTTCACCTGAAACTATCACAACATTGTTAATTGGCTATACCACAACACAGAACAAAAAGTTAAAAAAAAATAGGTGGGAAAGGGACTTGTACATTAGAAGAGACTTAAACAGTATTTCAGTGGGCCACAGTCCGTGGGGTTGCAAAGAGTCGGACGTGACTGAGCGACTAACATACACACACAAAAAAAATGTTTCATGTTTGAGACAATGTGAGGAAGGAATTAGTATTGAAATAAAATGATGTGGATATTTGAAGGGAGATGTGAGCTGAATCCAGGATGGGACATGGAGGACAGGGTCCTGCTCCTTCCCCTGAGCACCAGTTACAAGGCCCTCGTCGTTGTTATCACCGTTGTCATCTACTTTCATAAGGCTGATTTTGCCTTGGAAGGAAAGCTATGACCAACCTAGACAGCATAGTAAAAAGCAGAGACATTACTTTACCAATAAAGGTCCATCTAGTCAAAGCTATGGCTTTTCCAGTAGTCAGGTATGCATGTGAGATTTGGACTATAAAGAAATCTGACTGTGGAGAAACTGATGCTTTTGAACTGTGGTGTTGGAGAAGACTCTTGAGAGTCCCTTGGACTGCAAGGGGATCCAACCAGTCCATCCTAAAGGAAATCAATCCTGAATATTCGTTGAAAGGACTGATGCTAAAGCTGAAACTCCAATACTTTGGCCACCTCATGTGAAGAATTGACTCATTGGAAAAGACCCCACCCTGGGAAAGATTGAAGGCAGAAGAAGAAGGGGATAACAGAGGATGAGATGGTTGGATGGCATCACTGACATGATGGACATGAGTTTGAGCAAGCTCCGGGAGTTGGTGATGGACAGGGAAGCCTGGTATCCTGCAGTTCATGGGGTCACAAAGAGTCAGACACGACTGAGCAACTAAACTGAATGCAGGAGATCTCAAGGTCGAGTAGCCTTGCTTCCATGTTTTCTACCAACGTCCATACTTTCCTGCTTTGCTGCAGCCTTTACCAGCTCTCCGTGACCTTCCACATTGAGGCCAACTCTCTCCTTGGTGTCTGTGGACCTGCCTCACATCTGCCAACTCTGTGTTCTGGCCCAACCCCATCATCCAGCCCCATTTCTGAACCTTCTCCAGCTAGACCTCTTCTTTGAAATCCTGCTGGCCGCTTTGAGGTCCTTGCTTTCTTTCTCTGCCAGCTTTGTGGATAATGACACTCAAATGTTTTGAGATCCCACGAGAGCAGGGATCCCAACTCCTTTCTTTGCTGACTTTCTCTGGCAACCAAAGTTTCCTTGATATGAAGAGAAAAACCTCCTTGGTAACCAGTATAAGTTGGAGTCCGTCCTGCATTTTCCACCGTTATGCAGTTAGCGTCTCTTAGCCCACCCTCAAGTCCACCAAGAGGAGGGCCACAGCCTCCCAGTCCAGGACACAGAGCTGGGGACACCAGGTCCAGGCAGATGAATTCTCTGGGGAAACCAGGAAAGCTGGGTTTTTCTCCCAGAATCTTTCCTCCACTTAACCTTAAGGACCCTAGAGAGACCTGCACGGAGATGTCTTCTTTCCTTTCCCTGTTCAAAAAATAACATTCTGAGTCTTCGAGAGAGGAGGTATGGAGAGAGCTACATCTTTCACAGTGGAAGCCCACCCAGGCTGGATAAGCAGGACAAGGTGGGAGGAAAACAGAGCAGGTAAGGATGATAACGAAGATGCGTACTCTGGCTGGAGAAAGGAGTGTGGCAGTGATGTGGCCGAGCAGAGAATGGGGCCCGTGCACATGTGTGGCTGAAGCAGGCTTTAGTGCAACAGAGTCTTGTCCTTGTTGGGGAAGGACTTGATCAGGATGACAGGGAGTGGATGGTGACAGAGCTCCCCCTCAGGACCAGACACCACCCCAGCTTCCCATCATTCCATTCTAAGCTGATTAACACCCTTTTCATTCATCATTGTCGTTGGATGCCAAGGGATGTGCAGAAAGGATACATTCACTTTGCCCCCACATTTCCCAGACAAAAAACTGACGTTTGCTTTTGGCTTCCAAAGTTTGCAATCCTACTGTGCCTCTCAAATTGTTCAAGTGTATGTACTTCTTTCCTACTGTGTGGATCTCTTAGAAATTGTGTAGGTCAACCCTAGAATAGCTAAGCATACATCCACATCACATCAGATTCCATCCACCTAGCCTAGATGCTATTTAGCAAGTATTTAATGAGTTTTGAAAATTTACAGGAGACAAACAGAACAGTGTGAAGTAAGAAAAATTGATTTATTTGATTGTCCTATGACCCAGGAAAAAAGATCACCTCTGAAACTGAAGGATGAAATGGCCCCATGTCCAGTCTGTGGACTGAAGTTCTCAGAAAGAGGGGGCAGAGAATCCCAGCCCCCCTGCTCCTCCCCAGAGCACCCATCACGTCTCCCGGAGCTACAAATGCCCACCAGCAAAGCAAGACGGTGATTTGGTTTTTAGTTCAGTTTAGTTACTCATTTGTGTCCGACCCTTTGTGACCCCATGGACTATAGCATACCAGATTTCCCTATCCATCACCAAATCCCAGAGCTTGCTCAAACTCATGTCCATTGAGTCAGTGATTCCATCCAACCATCTCATTCTCTGTCATCCCCTTCTCCTCCTGCCTTCAATCTTTCCCAGCAACAGGGTCTTTTCTAATGAGTCAGTTCTTCTCATCAGATGGCCAGAGTATTGGAGTTTCAGCTTCAGCATCAGTCCTTCCAATGAATATTCAGGACTGATTTCCTTTTTGATAGACTGGTTAGGTTTCCTTGCAGTCCAAGGAACTCTCAAGAGTCTTCTCCAACACCACAGTTCAAAACCATCAGTTCTTCTGTGCTCAGCTTTCTTTATGGTCCAACTCTTTAGATTTTGTCATTTCCTTTATACACAAGTCACCTAAACATCTTGTGAGAAATTTGGAAAATATAGGTAAACCAAGAAAAACTTGTAATGGCGTCATAAAAATTCTCTGCTAATACCTCAGCACAAAGACTTCTGGCTCGGAAATCCTTCGGACAATTTTCCATGTGTTGGTATTCTGTGGATTTCTGCTTTTGCATGCCTGCTTTTCAGTCTAGTTAACACACAGCTGCTCTAGTGTTTCTCAAAGATGGGCCCCCACCAGGTGTGCAGTGAATTACCTGAGGTACATGTTCAAATGCGGATCCCTAGGCCTTTTGTTCTACTGAATCAAAATCTTTCAGGTTATGGAAGGAAGAGTCTGTTCTTAACAAAACTTCTGGCACAGTTGTTGTCTACACTTCACGTTGACAGCCATCACCTTTGTCACGCTCATACATTCTACTCTAGAGTCTGGGTTACTTAGTGTCTTGCTGGTGGACACTTGGGTAAGCTCATTTTTCTTCATGATGCCACATGTATCAAAGCATGTGTGACATTAAATATTGTTTTCTTTGGACAAATTCCTGAAAGTGGGATTGCTGGATGATGGGGTCATTTCTATATGTAGAAGCAGCTGGAGTTGCTGAGATGAGGGTGCCAAGTGACAGCTATGGAGCCAAATCAACCAGTGCCCCATCTTGACCTGAACCCTGCCCTGCCCAGAGATGGTCCCAGCTGGCCACTCCCACAGTTCTCCAGGTGTCTGTCTGCAAATGAATCTCCATGGGGAGGGCTTGGGAAGGGGCCACGTCAGGAAGGAGAGCTGTCCCCCAGGAGTGCTAGCTCACACTCCACTTGGGGCTTAAGCAGGTTGATGTTATATACCCCTCTTCCTCTCTTCCACTCAGCAACACTGAGTGCTCCCACCAGGGTGGCCAATTGTGCCAGGTGCTGGGACCACAGTCTGGGATGGGACTCAGTCCCAGCCTGGGGTTCCTTGCATTCTAGCTAGAGAGACAAAATTGGAGATGAGGGAGATAGGGAAGAAGCCAGGACCTCCTGGAGGCCACGGGGAAGTCACCAGGAAGGTGACATCTTCTCTGTTAGCTCAAGGGGAAACTTCTTTAACTATGAAAGGAACACACAGTTATCTAAGTCACAGAGAGGCGCAGGACAATCTTAGAAACCCATCACTACCTCACTCCCCTGACATAACTGCTATTAGGTTCTGGACTCTGAAATTGCATATTAAAAAGTTATGTACGTATGAATGTATACAGTGGGGTCATACTTCACAGCCTTTTTACATTAAACTGGTTCTTCCACTCAGCAGTATGACTTGGACACCCTCTCATGTCCATATACTGATGACCTTTTTTTAGAATTGTTTTCCTGGCTGTAAGGTCTATGCTACAGGTGGTGCCTATGGCCCACACCCTTGTTTCCGGTCAGTATCATATTATGGGTTTTATGGCCAGGCTCTGTGCCTGACCTGTCGGATACCCCACCTCCTGGGGCATAGGTCCCCAGTTTATAGCCCACGCTTATCAACATCTATTTGTGTCTTAATGAAAACCTAGCATCTTAATAGATTGTTGAATTGCTGTACATATTGTTTTAGAAGCAAACCTGAAATGTAAGTAGCAGGAAAGCTCAAGTTACTGATACTAGTGCTGTTGGTGAAGACATGAAAGCCAGAGAAACACTTTCCTGAAGAATGTTCTAGACTTTGAAGTCAGTCAGGTGGGCACCACGTCTCAGGGAATTGGCTACTGCTGACCTCTAATGGAAACTCCAGGTATTACACCAAAAAGAACTTGGAAACCCAGAAACTAGCTGTGTTATTTGTGGTTGATCCAACGGAAGTTGTGAAACCCTGGGGTCTCAGAAAAGGTGCCAAATTTTCTCATGATTAGAGGAAACCTAGCAGAGTGGATGGCATAGATCCAGGGAGTCACGCCTCAAACTGCAGTGCCGACTTTTGGCTGGAACCAATGCCGACCATTTTCTTAGATCTGTAATGTTCGTAGCACCATGATACACTGCGCTGAATGTTCATGTGAGTTCACTCTCTAGTTATATATCAGCTCCCCCTGTGTCTCTAATGCTCCCCCGTTTTCTATGTGTTCCTGGCTTCAGTCTATAACTGCCTGTGACCTCTCATTATTGCCGGACTCATTTTTATCCTGGTGGGGAGGGCCCACCCCAGGAGAGCTTTAGCTCCTGGTCAACTGATAGCTCCTAGTCAACTGATACCCGAAGCTGAGCATCCTGGCTGCCCTTTTCCAGGCTCGAAAGCCCAAGAAACCCTCATCCTGATTGGATGGAGACCATCCACTTGCAAAGAAGCCAGCAACAAGGAGCTCACGATGCTAAATGACTGTAAAGTCATTACCTTACTGGCCTCCGCCTAGCTGTAAAGTCCTCTGCTGACTACTTTTGTAGGGAAAGAGTGAGTTCAGAAAGCAACCAAATGTTTGTCTTTGGATTGTGTTTATCTTACATCAAGGATGATGTGGGCCATTTGTGGGGTCAGGACTCGGGCACTCATCTGGAGATGCTAGGCCAGTAGAGGAGGGCAAACCTTGGAACTGCTTGGGTCCTCAGTGGAAGGAGGAGGGGGGCCGAGGAACTAAAGGAGGGTGGAGAACCAAGACAATGCTGTCCTGAAATGCAGCCAAGAGAAACTGTGTAGGTGGGAAAAGCGGGCCAACAATGGTACATTTTCATTAAATGTGATGACATTTTAGTGATGTGTGAATTCACTTATGTTTTCTGCTCCCAAACTTCAGAGTGAGACCACCTGAATTAGTATTCTGAGTTCCTGCATTTTCTTTTTTTTTATCATCAGCAGGGGG
The DNA here is from genome assembly GCA_007570785.1 of Antilocapra americana. Lineage (NCBI taxonomy): Eukaryota > Metazoa > Chordata > Mammalia > Artiodactyla > Antilocapridae > Antilocapra > Antilocapra americana. Next base: position 2,310,872 of record ML663575.1, on the reverse strand, counting down.
AAAACTGGATGGGTTTCACTTTTTCAGCCCTCATTTGGCCTCCAGAGGATGACATTTAATAAGCTCCACTTTCTGTGGCTGAGATGCTGAGGCTGACTTTCTCCAACTTCAGTGAGTTCCCTTAACCCCACAGCATCTTTTCCTGCCCTTGGAGAAGGCGGGCCTGGCTGTGATGTAACAAAAAATTAAGGCCAATGTTTGAAAATGCATAATATAAATCCTTCATGGTCTAGGACTGCCATATTTTTAAATGACCTATATGTGTGCTGGCATATATTTTCACTTTAAGGAACATTTTAGGGAAATTTTAGAAAATTTAGGGAATACATAAAAATAGGGAGGAATGATTGAGCCACTGGGTTCTACTACACAGCAAGAGTAACATCCAGTATTTTATTGTGTCCTTAGAACTCTTTAAAAAATTTATTTGTATTTATTTCCCCATTTCTGGTTCTTTATCCCTGTCTATATCTACAGAGTTGGGAGTCAAATCATTCATAGTGTTTTGCAAAATTGGATATTTGGTTAAAAATGGTAGAAATGCTTACTATGTATTCTTATGAAATGTGACTTGAAGGGATATATAATATTCCATCATGAATCTACCACAATTGCCCTAGTGTTTAAGCTATTTGGGGGCTTCCCTGGTGGCTCAGATGGTAAATAATCTGCCTGCAGTGCAGGAGACTTGGGTTCGATCCCTGTGTTGGGAAGATCCCCTGGAGAAGGGGATGGCAACCCACTCCAATATTCTTGCCTGGAGAATCCCATGGACAGAGGAGCCTAGTGGGCTATAGTCCATGGTGTTGCAAAGAGTCACACATGACTCAGGGGCTAACACTTAAGGTATTTTTATTGCTTGCTTACTCAAAATGAGGCTGTAATGGACATCTAGTAAGATTTCCTTTGTTTACTTATACATTTTACAAGTTATTAATAATTCTGATCACTGAATAAGCAAAGGCTAAAAGGGCATCCCTGGTTCTCAGTCAACAGATGAAGATGTTTGAACTCAAAGGTGATGAGTGACTTTCCTAAGGTACTTTGAATAAGACTACAAGTGCTTTACAAAATAAACAAATAAATAAAAACTGATGAGATAGGCCTTAGGAAAGTGGGCAAGGCCTCTGTGTCTGTCTGTTCCCAGACAGTGTCTGTGTCCCTGCTGGTCCTGAAGCTGAGAGGGTCATGGTCACCTGAGGTTGTGAGGAAGGCCTGGGTAAAAGGGAGGAACCCAATAAGGTTGGCGGCCTTTCCACAGTTCAGACATCCTCCCAGCATGAAAGGAGAGTGCTGTTAGTCTTTATTTGACAAGTAAGGATTCTGAAGACCTGTGGCAAAGAAAGGGTTCCAGGAGCAGAGCAGAGATGGGATCTAGTGTGTAGGATGTTAATGGAGCCTCCTTGGAGTCAGCACCTTTGAGGGGAGGGGGAGGAGTGAAGGAGTGGGAGCAGGAGTGGAGAGGGATGGGGTGAAGAAGGGGGATGGGATGGAAGGGGGAGGGGAGAGGAGGGAGGGGGAGAAGGGAGCAGGGGCAGAGGTGGGGATGGGGTGGAGGAGGGAGCAGGGGTGGAGGAGGGGTTTTTCTGATCTTTTTCTGATAACCATCTTGTACAGAATTTCCATAGCCATGGGGGAGAGGATAAAGTTAAGGGTGTTTTCTGGAAACAGCTCTGAGAGAGAGGTGCCAAATTTATGAGATGCCATCTCATCTTCTCTGTGGGATTTTAAGCTAAAAATAAATACCTGTGTATGCATTCACACTTGGGTCAGAGGATTCACTTTTCCTTTGAACAAAGAAAATACGATATAGTTGACAATTCAATCACTACAAACTGAGCAAAGTGACACAATTGCTTGATAGATGGCCTTAATACATGGCATAAAATACATATTATGTTCATAAAGTAACTACTCAACTTTATGTTGAGGTTTGTTTGCTTTTCAAATACTGCAAGTAAGATGTGGAGTTTAATTTTCTATTTATTATGTACCAGTTTCACTGATATCCATGTAATTTTTAACCATATGATTTCATATATTATGCCTTCCGTTTCTTGTTACCCCAAATTTGTACTTCCTATTTCTTCTTATCCAAAATTACAATTTTCTACTTACTTCTAGCATTCATTCTCAGTTCAGTTCTGAACCTCATTTGTGTTCAACTCTTTGAGATCCCATGAACTGCAGCTCACCAGGCATTTACTCCATTGTACATGTAAGCAGCATTCACTCTACACGTATGAACAAAACTATGTCTTTTTTCTCAATGATGCATGTGTGCTCAGTTGCTCAGTCATGTCCAACTGTTTGTGATCCCATGGACTGCAGCTCATCAGGCTCCTCTCCTCTGTCAAGGGATTTCCCAGGCAAGAATACTGGAGTAGGTTGCCAATTCCTACTGTAGGGGATCTTCCCAACCTAGGGATCAAACCTATGTCTCCTGCATCTCCTGCATTGGCAGGTGGATTCTTTACCACTTCACCACATAGAAAGAACATTTACTCTATTTCATAAAAATAACATGCCTACATGTCAAAACTGAGCTTTCTGTATATATATGTACAATCTCTTTAAATTTGTGAATGAACAAAAAATTTCCTGTCTTGGAAAAATCTAATTGTGCCTTCTCCTGTCATTTTCAGCAGTGACCCCAGTGCATTGCTTTGGAACAGAAAGAATAAACTTTGGTATGAAAAATAATTTACTCCAGCACACATGGTGGTAAGGGGCAAAACCTAAATTTTTCTATCTCTGTGCTGAATATGGGGTTTCACTCTGGAATGACAAAATGCAAGAATCACAGGAGGGTTTTGTTTTTTGTTTGTTCTGGGGCTTTCACAGCCACAGTGTGCATGACACAGTTCTACTCCAAGTGGGGATGGTTAAATACTAAACTCCAAAGCCGAGATCGTCAGCCACCGTGGTGATACGAAGAGCAGCCTGTTTATCAAATAAGACTCTCCCCTTTCTAGACACTCTGATTGGACCAGGCAGAAGCACATGACCCAAGCTGGGCCAATGAGCCTCTTCCCTATGAAAGTCGCAAACATCAGGAGAACAACACATCCTTGAACTGGCTCTCTCTTGACTACTGGCCTGTGTAGTCCGGAAGTTGCCAGGAACAGCTTTGTTCTTTGGGAAGTGGAAAATCAAAGCCTGAACTGCACCAGAAATAAGAGTGAGCAGCCCGAGAGGGAAGCTTGACTGAGAGACACACAGAGAATGTCCTGGGGTGTTGTGAAAGCTCTGGACTATAGTTTATTACAGTCCAGAGACCTAGAACATCTGTGTCCCCAGGTTCCTAGAGCTCCTGCCTCTTGATAACCCATCCCTCTTCCTTTTAATCCCTAAAGCCTCCACCCCCATCCCCTGCCACTAAATCTGCTGTTTTGTAACCCAAAGAGCTTTGACTACAAATCACAGTATTAATTTTTTGTATTTTTGAAATCCAAAAAGATAAAAAGAGGGTGTAAAGTTTAATGATTACTCGCAGCTGGCCTGGGATTTGAGGAATAGGAGCTGTGAAAGTAATAGTATCAGGAGAGGTTTCCCGGGAAGCATTTCAGCTCTAGTCTGGCCACCCTGACGTCCATTCTATGTTATTGCCCTGGGGCAGCGTGTGTCACTGAAAAGATGAGGCCATCGCACAAATACTTTTGGAATAAACTATCTGAAATTGTCTTCAATTTCAACAATTCCTTTCCTCCATCTCATGGGAAGGGTAATTTTGCAACTCTTATCTCAGCCTGTACAGCAATTCCAAGATAGGAGTATCTTTTCCCTTATTTTGCAGATAAAGGAAAATAATGGAGAATTAATTTGCCTTGGACCACTCAGCTAGTCTAGCGCAAAGAAAAGACTTACACTCAGTTCTTCTGGTTTTTAAGCAGGGTGCTTCTGTCCCTGACACACAGTGCTGTTTCTGTCTCTATCCTTGGCAAGAATAGCAGTCTCACTCCATTTAAAGATTATCAAAGTGTTTAATGAGTAATTTTATTACTTTGGAGAGGATGTGCTGAGGAAAACTTGTAATTGGTTTTCATTCATGTTTCTATGTTGCATAAAAATTGCCAGAAGACAGAGAAGCAAGGTATTTTGACTTAATGTTTTTTTTCCTTCCAAAGAATCCTTAACTTATAGCGCCCCCCCCAAAGAAGCTTGCCTGTAAATATGGTTTTTCAGTACATTTGGAATTATGCACATCCAGATACAGGAACAAAAACTGTTTATAACAACCAAAATAATTAGGTAACACTTCTTAACAGCAGCTATCACTTAATATTTTCACTGGGCTAAAGGTTAATGTGGACTATTTCATTCAATCCTTTTTTGGGGGGGGTATAAGGTACTTTTATTGATGGTACAGCCGACAAGGCAGGGCTCCCTAGGCACCCCCCACCCCTGCACTTCCTCAGGGCCTTGGGGGTGGAAACTGTGTGGAGGCTGGGAGATTCTCAGTGTGATGGAGGACTGAGGTGGGGCAAGGACTCCCCAGCAGCTGAGGAACTCTCTCTTCCTCTCATGCTCCTGCTGGGCCTAGGAGTCTGGGGACCTTACTCCTTGGAGGCCATGTGGACCATGAGGTCCACCACCCTGTGGCTATAGCCCAATTCATTGTCGTACCAGGAAACGAGCTTGACAAAGTGGTTGTTGAGGGCAATGCCAGCCCCAGCATCGAAGGTAGAAGAGTGTCGCTGCTGAAGTCACAGGAGACAACCTGGTCCTCAGTGTAGCCTAGAATGCCCTTGAGAGGGCCCTCTGATGCTTGCTTCACCATCTTCTTGATCTCATCATGCTTGGCAGGTTTCTCCAGGCGGCAGGTCAGATCCACAATGGACACATTGGGGGTGGGGACGCGGAAGGCCATGCCAGTGAGCTTCCCATTGAGCTCAGGGATGACCTTGCCCACGGCCTTGGCAGCACCAGTAGAAGCAGGGATGATGTTCTGGGCAGCCCCTCGGCCATCACGCCACAGCTTCCCAGAGGGGCCATCCACAGTCTTCTGCGTGGCAGTGATGGCGTGGACGGTGGTCATAAGCCCCTCCACGATGCCAAAGTGGTCATGGATGACCTTGGCCAGGGGGGCCAAGCAGTTGGTGGTGCAGGAGGCATTGCTGACAATCTTGAGGGTGTTGTTGTACTTCTCATGGTTCACGCCCATCACAAACATGGGGGCATCGGCAGAAGGCGCAGAGATGATGACCCTCTTGGCTTCACCCTTCAAGTGAGCCCCAGCCTTCTCCATGGTAGTGAAGACTCCAGTGGACTCCACCACGTACTCAGCACCAGCATCACCCCACTTGATGTTGGCGGGATCTCTCTCCTGGAAGATGGTGATGGCCTTTCCACTGATGACGAGCTTCCCGTTCTCCGCCTTGACTGTGCCGTGGAACTTGCCATGGGTGGAGTCATACTGGAACAAGTAGACCATGTAGTGAAGGTCAATGAAGGGGTCATTGATGGCGACGATGTCCACTTTGCCAGAATTGAAAGCAGCCCTGGTGACCAGGCGCCCGATGCGGCCAAATCCGTTCACTCCAACCTTCACCATCTTGTCTCAGGGATGCGGCTGGCACAGCATGGGGGTTATGGCTATCTGTTGAACGGGCAGGAGCAGAGAGCCTTCATTCAATCCTTTAAGAAACTGTGTAAGGCAATCAAGGTAGCTTTTCTGATGTTAATGTAGAGCATCTAAAAATGCGGGCCATTGCCACTTTTCAAGTTGGATAGTGTGCTTTTGCAGGCAAAGGAAACAGGAGGGAATCTGTCTTGTGCCTGTCCAGTGCTAATCACGGACGACGTCACAGCATTAGGATGACACACTGCCTTTGGCCTGAAGCTGCATGTTACCCTGCTCTCTCAAAGTGGAGAGGCAGGACCCAGGGCTGCTTCATTTGGTCCAGGGAGAGGTGAGGGCTGGGTTACCGAATCACAGACTTATTAAAGAGTGAGCAGAGGGACTTCCCTGGTCATCCAGGGTTGAAGACTTTGCCTTCCAATGTGGGATACCTGGGCTCAATCTCTAGTAGGAGAGTAGAGATCCCATGTACTGCCGGGCAACTAAACCTGAGCCCACATGCTCACGCTGCAATGCAGTGAAGCTCCTGCATGATGCAACTGAGACCTGACACAGGCAAATAAAAATGTTTTTTAAAAAATGCACAAAAACATTATAAGCATGGGGCTCATCAGAAAATCCTTGATTTTTGGTCCAAGAGGTAAAGGCAGCAGAGAACTTCATTAAAAAATGGCCCTTTTTTTTAAGCCAGAAGCAAAAACAACAATACAGTATATTAACACATATATATGGAATTTAGAAAGACGGTAACGAGAACCCAACATGCGAGACAGCAAAAGGAACGCAGATGTATAGAATAGACTCGTGGACTTTGTGGATGAGGGTAAGGGTGGGATGATATGGGAGAAGGGCATTGAAGCATGTTAATTATCATATGTCTAATCAATCGCCATCCCAGGATTGATGCTCGGGGCTGGTGCAGTGAGATTTCCCGGGGGGGAGGGAGGAGGGAGGGGGGTTCCGGAGGGGAAGCATATGTAAACCCATGGTGATATCATGACAATGTATGGCAAAAACAATAAAAAAAAATAAATTAAAAAAAAATAAAAAAATAAAAAAATGGCCCTTGCGGCAGCCCCCCAAAACTCAGAGACAACAAATAGCAGTCTTGCTATTTTTTTCCAGTACAAATGAAAATGTTCACTGGGGGGATATGACCTTCAAACTTTATTTTGGATGCTTTCACTCCATCATAGCATGAGTTTCTGACATGCCCGCCGTACAGCCGCCACCTTATGTGTGCAGGTCAGAAACTGAAGCCACACTGAGGCTGCGATCCTTACCAGGGCCATCCAGCCTTTTCCCCAGGAAGGTAAACAACATCTCACTAATAAAACAACCAAACAAACAGCAAAGTATTTGGAAGCAATGTAGTATAAAAAGAGAGAGAGAGAGAGAGAGTCCTGATGTATATAAGTACTATTATCATGATTAACTTAATAGGAATTCTTACCTAAAGAATGTATTTTTAATTCTTTTTTTTAATATTCTAATTTATTCCATTATTTGGCTGTGCCTGGTCTTAGTTGTAGCATGTGGGATCTAGTTCCTTGATCAGGGATGGAACCCGGGCCCCTCCGTTGGGAGCATGGAGTCTTAGCCACTGGACCACTAGGGAAGTCCCTGTGCTTTGTATTTCTAACAAATGTCTCAAACTGCTGTGTATATGAGTGCTTCTGAAGGATGGTAGGCTGAGTTGTTTTCATCATGGGGCTCATTGACATGTGTACTGTTTATCAGAGTCTCTGTCTCCCTGTCAGTGTGCAGCCAGACTGAATAGTAAAACAGACTTCAGTGGTAGAAGGGACTTTTGCCCCAGGCTGATAGTTAAATCCACGTGACCATGAGTTTTTGGAGAGATGGTATATGATGCAATGCAATAAGTTTGTTTTAGGAGTCAGGATGCAGGGTGCCTGCCAGCCACTCAGCCTGCGTCAATGACAGTGTCCTCTGTGTTTTATTTGGTTTATATGAGATGCTTCCTCCTTGCTACATCTTCATCAGAGCTTCTGACAGAAGGGTGACAGTTCTGCTGTCTTAGCCACATGGGAAAACAGGTAGCCTTTGTGCAAAGACTTTCTTTCATTCTCTCTGCCTCCTCTCCTACTACTGGTGACCACCCTGCTTGAACAGTGTTTGAGCTATTTTACTCCTGATGAATTTCCCAAACTTTGTCTGTGGCTGGCAGTTAAATGTCCTGCTGCCAGCTTACAAAAAATGCAAGTTGGATTGCCTCCCTCTCCACCCCCAAAGTTGCATGTTTATCCTTCTTCACCTTGATTCCCGGAAGAGTCAAATATCTGACACTCGGGTCAAGCCTGAAGGAATTGGTTGTCCCAGCTGAAAGTAGCCTGGATCTCAGTTTGCTTTTTAGTGCTGTTACTCAAGATCAATGTGTAATATTTTCTTTGTGTGATGCAGTGCCTCTCAATAAAAAACAAAAGAAGTGTTTAACCTGAACTTTAAGAGGTCCAGGCAGCAGCGATGTTCAGTGGAGAGAATAGTATTCCATTACATGTGTCTGATGAAAGAAATGATTCTGACTTGAACATCCAAGCACAGCTGAGACGGAGGAGACTTATTCCCTCAGCAGAACAACACGCCAGCAGGCACTTAACTCCATACTCTCTCTTGCTTGTATTACGTTCTGTCAAGAAGGATGCTTTAGATTATTTAATGGAGAAAGGTAGCACTTTGAACTCCAGGAAAATCAAAATGTTACAGCTTTGAGGTTTTTATTTTTTTTGTCTCATGGTACCTAGTGAATAAAACCAGCAATTTTTTTTAAACTAACAAGCAAAGTTGTCTCATCTTTTAAGAAAGCAACTTCAAACATTTGGTACAGATGAAAGCTGATCAAGCATGTAAGCAAATCATTTCGGTGTCTGATGGTTATATAATAAAAGGCATTTGATTCAAAACAGTGTGTCATGTTGTTCAGCGAATCCCTGCTTCCACTAAATAACCAAAATACACAAATTGAAATAAAGTGAAATTCTTTTTCCAGAGTTAATGAAAGGTTCCTGTTTGTGAATTGTAGGCTTTGAAGTCCAAGCCTTCCCAATAGCACCAGGAATTCACCGGTGATTTATGACTATTTGGACAAGTGGGGACCAGAGCCTTACTCTATGGAAAGCTGACATTCCCTACCTGTCAAGGCGGCCTTCCTACAAGCCAGGCTCTGACTCCTCTGCCCGCAGCTCCTGCTCGCCTGGGCCCAGGGTGGGGTCCAAATGGGCTGTGTGGTTTGGCCCAGCCTCGGCTCTCCTCCGGGCCCTCGCCTTTTCTCTCCACCTGCCCCCACTCCACACGCCACTGTCCTTTGCATCACCCTGCCCACTTGCCCCAGGCCCAGACAAAGCCCACTTCCCTTCTGTGCCATCTGTCTGGTCCTTTCTTTGTGACACTTAGTTGATCCAGGACACTAATCTAAGGCGAGTTTGCCTGAGTGAGTAGAGGATACTTGTTGGGTCCAAGAGGCTCTTTCAGATCATTCTAGAAGTTCCCCAGATGGACAGTGGCCATCTGCATAAACAAATAGTGGCCAAGTTTCCCACCTCATCTTTAAGCCCTCGCTGCCTATCCTGGGAGCTGGCCAGGCCCTGGGATAGTCCAGACCAGCAGACCCTGTGAGAGACCAGAGGCCCTTGCAGGGACAGGTGGGTTCTAGGAAAAGAGCACCCTGCAACCTCAGATGCTGGGGTGTGCAGTCCTTGCTGGGTGGCATCCAGGGCAGACACTCAGCTTGAAGGTGAGGCTGGGTTTTGACACGACCTGAGTTAGAGTGTCTGAACAGCTCCCCTAATCCCTCACATGCCCTATGGCAGTGTGGTCATAAAAATAAAACAAAAAACCACCAAGGATCCCAGTACATTCATCAAAGCTAATGTGTGTTTCTGAGTTGTTTTCTTTCCTTATTTTGATAACTTACTTGGAAGCCACATGATTTTCACGACCATGAATATAAACTAGTATGAACAAGACATAAAATGACCCTTTTTATCTCAAAGTTGATCTTCCTATGTTTTTAGGCTCTGATTTTCTCTGTCCCCATACTACCTTTCATCTCCATCAGTTGGCGTTTCTGGTACATTCCTGCACATCTCCTTTTGTGATGCAACATCCAGATGTAAAGAAAGCCCAAGACGAGAGCTGTCATCGAGGGCTTCACGGTCTAGTTGGAGATAAAAGAGTAAGCCTGAAAGGAGTAGGGAGTGAGGTGGCTTGGAGGTTAGAGGTGCTGGAGAGAGCTGAACAGCTGACCCCCTAGTTAGGGGCTTCAGACCTAGTTTTGTCGCTTATTGATTGCATGGCCTTGACACCAGGGACAGCTTCTGGAGCCTCTGATTTTGGTCCACACATCTGAAAAGTGACGATTATGTGGTTCCTGCCTCATAGGTTTCAGTGAATGTTGAATGCAAGGATTGAGCCATTCTTGGCTCTCTGAGAAACAGGTAACACATGTCTACCGGTCATCAGAGTGCCCTGGAGTCATGAGAAAAAAAATCTGGCTCCTGGGAAAAGTTTTGCCTGGTGAGTAGAAAGTGGCCGAAGTGGGGTCAGGATGGGAATGTCCCTTTTGAGAAAAAAAGAAGAAAGAATAGCACATCTTTAGCTACCTTTGTGTGCCAAAGTTACATCTTGTTTTTTGGGTCTGATGGAAACACCTCATTCATTGAAGGAGAAATTATGAGCATATTCTTATTTTGGGTAAAATATTTAAGACAGAAGGCACCAGGCACAGCTTTTCTGCATACAAAAAGCATAAAAAAAGACAGGAACCCAAAAAATGTTGTTTGTTTAATGTGCATGGAGGATGAAGGGAAAAAAAAAGTTCTTCAAATAGTTCAGCGTCCTGTCGCTTGGCTGCAATTCATTTCCAAATAAAATTCTTCCCAATACCGTCCTGGCCCTGCCTCCACTGCCTGCCAGCTCTCACTTACTCTTCCCAGAACCACCAGCATCTTTCCCAAGGTGGCACCAAAGAAAAATAGCACCTTTGTCTTTCTACATAACTTCCTGACAAAAAACACAGGATCCCTTACAACTGAGCTCTGGGTAAGGAGTCCACGCTCGAAAACATACCCTAGAAAAATCAAGTTTGTCAAGATTTATGAATGTGTTGATATGGATCATAACTCCATCCGTAGAATGAGATCAGGACATTTGAATCTGAAATTTATATCTCCATGATGTCCACTATCTGGAAAGAAAGGAGTTTTCAGAACAAAGGGATGCCCTTTCACTAGTATTAGACAAGTTGGAACGTTCCTTGAGATGTTGGTGAAGAAACAGTTGAGGGGACACGTGGCCCTGCATGGACTTTGGAAGAGACACCGTGCATTTCCACCATGCACTAGACTCCGCTCTTTACCCAGTGTTGTATCTGGCTCCACTTTGAGGGCGAAAGATGAATTCTTTCAAAACTCTTACTGCTGTCCAAATGAGATGGGCAAATGCCGCAAGATCACTGCTTATTCAGCTGTTTCCACACAAGGTTTCCACACAATGCTGGCCAGAGTTTTTTCTTCTTTATGCCTCTATGCTCTCACTTTTATTGCTGTTTCTTCAGATTACGTGAAGAGATAAATATAAGGGGAGGATGTTGGGTAGGGAGTGTCTTGGGGTACTCTGGTGTTTTCACAAGCTCCCAAATCCATAATTGGAAGAGAGAAGTTAACTCTGGGCTGGTGGGTTCACCATCAGAGCCCCTAAGGCCACGAGCATTTTCATGCATGATATTTTCCCCAAGATCCTGTTATTCTTCTTTAGGACCAAGAACATTCAGAGATGTTCCTAGAACATCCACTGTGGCTACAAACCACAACTTCTCTGCATAAAGATCTGCAGCTGCCCCCACAAAGGAACATTTTAAATTAAAGCAGCATGAGAAAACAGGAAATATCAGGTTGGCAGTTAGCGTAGAATATTGGAAAGAGTCACATAGCTGGTAACTAAAGCCACGAGCATAGATGAGTCACCTAGAAAGAGAAATAGAAAGAGAGAAAGTGGCCCAGGACTAAGTAGCAAGGGTCTCCAACATTTAGAGTTCAAGAAGGTGGGTTATCCAGGTATGAAATACAACAACTCAAAAATCTCTGAAGTGTCAGATATTGCCCCAGCTCTGTGGTGGGTCAGTAGAATAAGAACTGGAGAGAGACGCCCAAGGAATTGGACATCAGATACTGAGTGATTGGGGTGGAGAGTTGGGGAGAGTACAGGGGGATGTGAATATGGAATGTCCACTGCCAGCTTCATAGGTGTTGAGATTGGTATTATCTGCTGCCCAGGGTAGAGTCTACATGGTTCATGCCTTTTCACCTCCAGAAGCAGGACTCGTTTCTAATCATTTTTACAACCTTTCCTGAATGCAGAAAAGACATTCAGAGGCTTTGGAGGTCACCAAGGGGGTATTTATATTCCAGAAATTATGGTAGTACCTAACAGTTTAGTTCAGCCTCTCAGTTGTGTCTGACTGTTTGCGACTCCGTGAATCGCAGCACACCAGGCCTCCCTGTCCATCACCAACTCCCGGAGTCTACCCAAACCCATGTCCATCGAGTTGGTGATGCCATCCAGCCATCTCATCCTCTGTCATCACCTTCTCCTCCTGCCTCTAATCCTTCCCAGCATTAGGGTCTTTTCAAATGAGTCAACCCTTCCATGAGGTGGACAAAGTATTGGAGTTTCAGCTTCAACATCAGTCCTTCCAAAGAACACCCAGGACTGATCGCCTTTAGGATGGACTGATTGGATCTCCTTCAAGTCCAAGGGACTCTCAGAAGTCTTCTCCAACAACACAGTTCAAAAGCATCAGTTCTTCAGTGCTCAGCTTTCTTCACTGTCCAACTCTCACATCCATACATGACTACTGGAAAAAAAACATAGCCTTGACTAGACGGACCTTTGTTGGCAAAGTAATGTCTCTGCTTTTAAATATGCTATCTAGGTTGGTCATAACTTTCCTTCCAAGGAGTAAGCGACTTTTAATTTCATGGCTGCAATCACTATCTGCATTGATTTTGGAGCCCCCCAAAATAAAGTCTGACACTGTTTCCACTGTTTCCCCATCTATTTCCCATGAAGTGATAGGACCAGATGCCATGATCTTAGTTTTCTGAATGTTGAGTTTTAATCCAACTTTCTCACTCTCTTCTTTCACTTTCATAAAGAGGCTTTTTAGTTCCTCTTTACTTTCTGTCATAAAGGTGGTGTCATCTGCATATCTGAGGTTATTGATATTTCTCCTGGCAATCTTGATTCCAGCTTGTGCTTCTTCCAGCCCAGCATTTCTCATGATGTACTCTGCATAAAAGTGAAATAAGCAGGGTGACAATACACAGCCTTGATGTACTCCTTTTCCTATTTGGAACCAGTCTGTTGTTCCATGTCCAGTTTTTTTTTTTTTGTATTTATTTATTTATTTTCTTTACATTATCGTGTTGGTTTTGCCATACATTGACATGAATCTGCCATGGGTATACATATTTTCCCCTTGCAGGATCCCCCTCCCACCTCCCTCCCCATTCCCTCCCTCTGGGTCATCTACTGTTGCTTCCTGACCTGCATACAGATTTCTCAAGAGACAGGTCAGATGGTCTGGTATTCCCATCTCTCTCAGAATTTTCCAGTTTATTGCGATCCACTCAGTCAAAGGTTTTGGCATCATCAATAAAGCAGAAATAGATGTTTTTCTGGAACTCTCTTGCTTTATTGATGATCCAGCAGATGTTGGCAATTTGATTTCTGGTTCCTCTGCCTTTTCTAAAACAAGCTTGAACAGCTGGAAGTTCACAGTTCACATATTGCTGAAGCCTGGCTCGGAGAATTTTGAGCATTACTTTACCAGCTTGTGACATGATTGCATAGCCTGCCATAAACACCAGTATGCTAGAACATCAATTAGTGCATTACCAACATCGAAAACCAGAGTCTATTATGGTGATTTCACACTCTGTGATGTGTGTGTGTCTACTAAATGCTAGATACCTCTGGGTCACAGTGGCTTTTATTCTACTTGTTGATCAGTTGCTAAGTCGTGGCCAACTCTTTGAGACCCCATGGACTGCAGCAAGCCAGGCCCCTCTGTCCTCCACTATCTCCCAGAGTTTGCTCATATTAATGTCCATTGAGTCAGTGATGCTATCTAACCATCTCATCTTCTGCCTTCAATCTTTCCCAGCATCAGGATCTGTTCTAATGAGTCAGCTCTTCACATCAGGTGGGCAAGGTATTGGAGCTTCAGCTTCAGCATCAATCCTTCCAATGAATATTCAGGATTGATTTCCTTTAGGTTTGATCTCCTTGCTGTCCAAGGGACATTCAAGAGTCTTCTTCTGCACAACAACTCAAAAGCATCAATTCTTCGGTGCTCAGTCTTCTTTAATAAGGTCCAACTCTCACATCCATACATGACTGTTAGAAAAACCAGAGCTTTGACTGTACATACTGTTGTATGCAAGGTGATGTCTCTGCTTTTTTAATATGTTATCTAGGTTTGTCGTAGCTTTTCTTCCAAGGAACAAGTGTCTTTTAATTTTGTGGCTGCAGTCACCATTCACAGTGATTTTGAAGCCCAAGAAATGATATCTGTCACTTGTTCCCATTGTTTTCCCATCTATTTGCCAGGAAGTGATGGGACTGGATGCCATGATCTTAGTTTTTTGAATGCTGAGTTTTAAGCCAGCTTTTTCACTCTCCTCTTTCACCTTCTTCAAGAGGCTGTTTGGTTCCTCTTCTCTTTCTGCCATAAGAATGGTGTCATCTGCATATCTGAGGTTATTGATATTTCTCCCAGCAATCTTGATTCCAACTTATGTTTCATCTAGCCTGGCATTTACCATGATGTTCTCTGCATAGAAGTTAAATAAGCAGGATGACAATATACAGTCTTGATGTACTCCTTTCTCAATTTTGAACCATTCTGTTGTTCCATGTCCAGTTCTGTTTCCTCTTGACATGCATACAGGTTTCCAGGAGACAGGAAGGTGGTCTGGTATTCCCATCTCTAAGAATTTTCCACAGTTTGTTGTGATCCACACAGTCAAAGGCTTTAGTCAAAGAAGAAGAAGTAGACGTTTTTCTGTCATCCTCTTGCTTTTTCTATGTTGGCAATTTGATCTCTGGTTCCTCTGCCTTTTCTAAATCCAGCTTGTACATCTGCAAGCTCTCAGTTCACATACTGTTGAAGCCTAGCTTGAAGGATTTTGAGCATTACAATGCTAGCATGTGAAATGAGTGCAATTGTGCTGTAGCTTGAATTCTCTTTGACACTGCCCTTCTTTGGGATTGGAATGAAAACTGACTTTTCCCAGTCCTGTGGCTGCTGCCAACATATTGAGTGCAGCACTTTAACAGCATCATCTTTTAGGATTTTAAATAGCTCAGCTGGAACTCTGTCAACTACACCCGTTTTGTTTAAAGTAATACTTCCAAAGGCCCACTTCACTTCCCTCTCCAGGGGGAGTAAAAAATCAGATGAGTGAAAAATTAGGAGGGAGAAAAAGCAGGAGAAAAGAATCATGAGGGTAGAAGAAATTTTGCTTTCTATCAGTGTCTCATCTTTTCCTGGTGGGGGAGAAAGACTCAAAGAAAAAAATAAATAAATACTGATAAAGAATGGATTGCGGTCTTAAGGAGAAAGGACAGCTGAGTTCAAAGGATTCTCTTTGACAGAGAAAGAGATCTTTACTCCTTGACTATGGCAGAGAATTAAGGAATCAATGATGACAGAATCTGAACTGGAAGTAAGTGAAGTCCAAAAAGTTATCAATAAAACTTCCAAGCTTCCTAGAAGTAATGAGATCATCCTCTGTGAGAAAAGGTTTAGAAATGGGGACTCAGGGAGAGGGGAAAATAGGATCCATAGCAGACTTTAATGGATCTTGTTAATGATCTGACAAAATACTGAGCATTTACAAATCTTGTTGTTAAAACCTCCATTTGTCTGAGCAGCATTCAACTGGGACCAGCTCACATGGTGAAGACTCGAAGGCCATCTGGACCAAGATCAAGGATCAAATGCACATTGTCAAAGCATGTGCATCTTGGCAAATGTCCACACGTGACTTCAGAGGAGCTGGGTGACCTGGTTGTCCCTTTGCTCACAGGCAACAAGAAGCTCAATGGAGTGGAGTGGAAAGACTGTGGGCTTCGGGTCACCCAGGCTGGACTAGCATCTAGCTCAGCCATCCACACCTGGAGGACACTGGCCAGAGGGCTGAGTATCTGCCCATCTCCTCTGATGCCAGGTGTGGACATGACAGTCCTCACCATGTAGGCTTGTGGAGAGGACTCATGGGAGTGGGAGGCAGAAAGCATTTAGTGCATAACAAGCACCCACCACATCCCTGCTCTGTCTCTGCTTTTTCAGGTTTTGCTGTAGAGCGGTCAATGGAGCACCTGCGGATACTCTGGGTTCAGATTTCACTGTGGTTCACAGTAGTCCTGTGAAGATGGAGCCTTTGCTGACAGTCCATGCTGAGCACATTTCAGAAATGAGCACTGCAGGCTGCTCTGCCTAGAACCTAGCTTATTCACCGCAGCTGATCTCTCTATCATCTCTTTATCATCTGTATATCCTTTTGGCTGTCTGTTTATCTATATATCATCATCTGTCAACTCTTTCTCCCTATCTATAGTCTATCTGTGCATGTGTGTGTTTCAGGGGGTTTAAAGGTTATTTGGGGAGGGGTGATTTGGTTACTGTTATGCTTCACCTTTTCACTTCTAGTTTAAAAAAAAATAATTTCCCCCAAATTCTCAGTGGTTGTGTGAGCGAATTATTAATAATATGAAGAACAGGCACCTACACTGTAGCATCAGAAGGTCAGCCCAGACACTCTGAGATCAGTCGCTGATATGGATCCATCATTCCTGGCCATCCAGCTGTATCTCTGCCTCCCATCAGACAGGCAACCCTCTCCTGAGTCTGAAGAGGGCCACCCTGTGAGCCAAAGCCTGTCTATACGTGGACTTCAACGCAAGGCTGAGGATGAGGTGTCTGCAAAGACAAAGCAGGGGCTTCACTGGGTTCGCAGGGCCTCAGCTGCTTTGGTAATGACTACTTCACTGGAAAGGTCTATCTGAGTGTCAGAATTTTATCTGCAACTGGCTTGCTCCTGTCATTTCCCACCAAAAAAAGCCCGAAGAATTTTGCATGATATAATCACCTAAGGTCAACTGGTACTGTGCATAAACAAAAAAAAATCATCACAGCAATAATCTCTACTGGTCCTCATCAGGGAAAAGTGCCCCTGAAATTCAAGTAGAGGAATTTCACCAGTAGAATCAGCCCTTTGGCCAGGATGCTGGAAATGTTCCATGTAGGCGTCTACATCCATCAATGATTCCACCTGGTTCTGGTTCTGACTGATGTTGGTGCTCACCAAATGTGCCTTTGCCTTGTCTTTTCTGATCAGTTTTCAATCTGGGTGAGACCAGTTAGTGAAATGAGCTCTCTGGTTTGTTTTCATGTCTGACAGTCTCTATGCAAATCTCTGCCAGAGAGACGCTGGTTTGAGTCGCTGGAGGAAAAGGCCAAGACTGTCTGGTCCACCTCCAAATTCTCGATACATGGTATGGTCTGACCCATGGGAGGGGCTCAGTAAATCCTGAGTGACAGAGGTGGGGAATGAGTGAGCTTTGTCCCTCTCTCTCCTCCTCGAGTAACCTGCTATCTGTCTGTCCCATGGGCTGGTGTGTGCATAGGACAGGCAGCAAGCGGTGCTGAAGGGTCAGTTACTGCTGATGAGTCTTCCCATCTCCAGTTGAGTCTCCATGAGATTCTTGGACAGAATTTCCCTCCGACATATCCAAATTGCAGATTTAGGAACTGAAGAGAAAATTGGACGTTTCAGGCAATTATCATGCAGTTGCTTTAAAGGGAAAAATTAAAATTATACCAATGAAGAGCTGCTTAAAAGAAAAACAAATACATGAAAATCCTTTATTCTACTCAGTTTTGGAGGTCAAGCTCTTGTGTATACAAAGCCAAGGACCTCACTCTGTGGTAAAGGGGGCCACATTCAAACAAGATGGAAAATAACGCTGCAAGAACCTCTTTGACTGACCCGGGACACTCCCTTAATAACAAACCCACCTCTCAGTCTCCATCCCTTCCTGTTCGTGGCTGCTGCCTGCCTAGAATTGCTTTGGATCGAATGTGCCTTTTATGGAGAGAAATAGGGAGACCTCATCTCAGGAAAGTCTCTCATGTTATAAACAAGGAAACTAAGGCCCAGGGATGTCACATGATAGAGCTGTACAGCCAGCATGCAGCGGACCCAAGATTCATAACGACCTCCAGCAGCAGCGATGAGATGCCTGTTGTGTGCATCACTGGGGCCTCGAGGTAGGGCAGGAGTAAGAACGGTCCTCTCCTTCTGGTAGCTCATCTCCCAACCACACCCATGAAAACCCTGAGAACACACAGCACATTTGATGTTCTGTTTTTTTTTTTTTTTTTTTCCTGATAGAGGATCTTGCAATTATTTAAAGGATTTTCAATGTGCAGGTTGTCACCAACTGTCTCTCCCGTATGGGATCCTGGTGCCCTAAGGAAATCCTTTACCATCTAGAGACTCACGCGCTACCCCTGGTGCCTGCAGCTACAGTGAGCAGGTGAGGCTGAGTGCTTGACTTGGGACCCCCAACCCCTCTTGACCATGGACAGTCTCAGGCTTGGCAGCCGTGATCTCCTAAGGGTTAAGCATGGGCTCCAGGGCCGGGGGTAGATTTCTGAGAGTCACCACTTGCTCGCAGGGCCAATGCCAGCATGACATCTGGTGAGCACCTGAACAAATCCCAGACGTTTCCTTTGCAATGTTGAACAAATTCTGTGCCTTGACTCCTGGCTCTGAAACCCACTGTGGTGAACGCTCTGGCAGGCAGGGCAGTGTCTCCTTCACGCGAGGACCACGCCAAGAGGAGTAGCGTGAAGCCTCCTCCACCCAGCCTGCGCCCCAAGCCATCATCTAGGCTTCTTCTGCCAGTAATTCCATTTGGCTCACTCACGTTTTGAAGCCAACTTTTCCATCTGCAGATGAGTTGTCTCTCTTTCTCTCCTTTTCTCCCTCTTCTAGACTCAGTTTCCCCTCCAAAACCCCACCCCTCCCCCTTCCTTGCGCATTCCTGTCCACCAAGTTTCATCCCTTAGGGTGGCTTGAATTAAAAGCAGGCCCTCAGGAATTTACCCGGTGGTCCAGCTGTTAAGACTCTGAGTTCCCAGTGCAGGGGGCCTGGGTTCCATCCCTGGTCAGGGAACTAGTCCCATGTGCTGCAGCTAAGAGTTCACATGTGTGCGTGCTAAGTGGCTTCAGTCTTGTCCAACTCTTCAACCCTATGGACTGTAGCCCGCCAGGCTCCTCTGTCCATG
Organism: Antilocapra americana; assembly: GCA_007570785.1. Taxonomy (NCBI): domain Eukaryota; kingdom Metazoa; phylum Chordata; class Mammalia; order Artiodactyla; family Antilocapridae; genus Antilocapra; species Antilocapra americana. Next base: position 2,291,916 of record ML663575.1, on the reverse strand, counting down.
GGTTATCCAGGCAAGCATATGAGTGGGTTGCCATGTCCTCCTCCAGGGGGTCTTCCCACCTCAAGGATCGAGCCCATGTCTCTTAAGTCTCCTGCATTGGCAGGAGGGTTCTTTACCACTAGTGCCACCTGGGCAGCCCGAGAGTTTACATACTGCAACTAAAGATCCCACATGCTGCAACTAAGACTTGGCACAGCCAAATAAATAAATATAAATAAATATTTTTTAAAAAGATCTACTCTAAATAAAAGCAGTCCTCAGAGGGGCACTGACTTCCCTCACATTCTCCTTCATTCCAACCTTGTGCTGAAGGGGTCTTGTCAAGCATCAGTGGTCCATAATCCTGGCCTCTAGTTACTTCCCCTGAGTGAGAGTTAAATTGCAGAATACTACAGATGAGCAGGCTCTATAAGGTCATTCAGACCCATAGCCCCATGGTGCAGATAAAATGAACGATGCTCCAGAGGATCCCGTTGTCCCCCAGGTCTCAAGTGTCCAAAAGCCTTCCCTTTGTGGGTCCTCCCTCCTCTATTTGGGAACCCCTTCCTGTGGCCACAGCCTCTGGTGAACTCAGCTCACCAGCTTCGTGAGGGCTGTTGGGACTCCACCTGGGAGAAATTGTCATCCTCCCACCCACCCTCACCTCACCCCTTTGCCCCAGGATGTGTTGTTTCTTGTTGCCTTCCCCAGTTCTGGGCAGCACTTGTGCTTAGCATACCATGGTGTAGGACATGGATGCTGTCTTAGTGTGCACCTTGCCCCAGAGAAGGAAAACCCAGAGACCAGGATTCCAACCCAGAGATGGAAAGGAGAGGAAAGCCCTTGAAGGGTGAGTTGTGGCCCCAGGTCTGCTGTGTGTGGGGGGGGGGGTGGGTCCAGGGTGAGAACAGCCTCCAAGAGCAGACCCATCAGAGAGAAAGGAAGCACACGTGTTCACTGGCCATCGCCAGTCCCTCCTTCTGGGGAGTTCCTTGAGGAACACCAGCTCCCTGGCAAATCCAGCTCCCCTCAAAATCTGGGCAAGTTCTCAGTCAGAGACACCTAGAATCATGTGCCAGGGTCCCTGGCATGGACTGAGGGGCTGTCAGTGTCTTCTAGGGTGCTTACTTGTCTGTGTCCCCCAGGAGCAGAACCTGGATTGGGTGTACCTCCACGTCCCTGAGATATGATATGTAATGGGCATGCTGCTAGTTTTAATTGAACTAAAACCTGAATGAAACCAATTAGTAAACCTTCCTCCTCAACTAAGAGAGAGATGGCAACCCAGAAGAATGTGAGAAAAGCCTAAAGTTTGATGTAAAGTATCAAAAAGTCCCAGTTTTCTGCAAGGTGAAAGGTCTAGATCATTGGGTCAGGAGAAGATTGAATAAGATATAATATACACATATATGTTTATGTACACATCTGTGTGCATGCACATATACATACATATACACACACATGTCTCACATTTATGTATATTTGTGTGTATATAAATACCTGCACACAAACAGAAATAACCTCTCATCCCACATGGTCCACTCCCTGCCCGAAGTCAACTCCAGAGAGCCAGTCACCGCCAGTGACCAAGAGGAGTCCCAATTGCTGTTTATGCTACCATCTCTCCAGGGACGGGGATGAAAGTCATTACCCCCGGCCACACGCCTCAGAATCTTTAGGAACTTCCTCCCAGTGCCCTGGACACTTGCTCAGCACACCTCAGCCCTACCCTTCCCTCTGTGACATCCCCCCATCCTTCCTCCTCTTCTGTCTCTGCTCTCCATCCAGAGGTTGACTTAAGAGATAGTCCATGGGACTTCTCTAGCTGTCTAGTGGTTAAGACTTCCCCTTCCAATGCAGAGAGTTCAGGTTCAATCCCTAGTCTGGGAGTTAAGATCCAACATGCCAAGAAACCAAAACATAAGACAGAAGCGATATTTCAACAAATTCAACAAAGACTTTAAAGATGGTCCACATGAAAACAATCTTTAAAAAGAGAGAGAGAGAGACGATGTTTGTCTGTTGAATATCAGCCACGGTGGCCACCTCAGCTCTAACAGAAACCTGCCTCCTCCTTTTACCATAGAAGCATGGCCTCCACTCCCACATCCTTGCCTGAAAGATGCCCAATCAGTAGTGAAGGGATGATGCCAATTAGCTTTGCTTTCTTTCTATGACTATAAAAATAATAACTCTCTCCTTTCATGTTTTATTCAAAACTGGCCCACACGTTCACAAGGATCCATCTCCTTTTAATGTGTGTTCATTCAGATCCCCAGCAGCAATGGCAGAAAAGATAAGTATTTTGACATGTGTTCTTTTTAAATGCTTAAGATTGGAGAAGCCAAAGGCAAAATATGCTCAGAAATAAATGAAAGCACATGAAGCCAAAAATGTGCATTCTGGCCTCTGAGTCTGATCTTGCTTCCCAAATGCCCTGTCCACCCTCCTCTCAAAGTGTCCCTCAGGTCAAGTTTTCCAAGGATCGCCGTCTGGTCATCTTAACCCCACATGACTCCCTTCTTGTCTGATCACCTAGTAATTACCTTGTGTGTCTGCATGTGTTTCAGTCACTCAGTTGTGTCCGACTCTGTGTGAGTCTGTGGACTGTAGCCTGCCAGGCTCCTCTGACCATGGAATTTTCCAAGCAAGAATACCAGACTGGGTTGCCATTTCTTCCCAACTCAGGGATCGAACACACATCTCCTAACTCTCTTGCTTTGACAGGCAGATTCTTTACCACTGTGCCACATAGGAAGCCAATTATCTGGCATTTGGTGGTGTTGCTTAGTCACCTCATCATGACTCTTTGTGACCCAGAGATGAGACCCAGGTCTCCCACCTTGCAGGTGGATTCTGTACTGTTTGAACCACTGGGGAAGCTATGCTGTGCTGTACTTAGTCGCTCAGTCGTGTCTGACTCTCTGCGACCCGATGGACTGTAGCCCACCAGGCTCCTCTGTCCATGGGATTTCCCAGGCAACAATACTGGAGTGGGTAGCCATTTCCTTCTTCAATTGTCCTGCATGTCTGTTATCTCATAATATTACTTTGAGGAGACACACAGGCTGGGGTAGCTTTGTAGGACCTTGTCCAGAACCTGCACAGCACCTTGTATGACTTTCAGCCCCCATTTCTTCCTCTTGCCTGACTTGATGTCACAGGGTTGTGTGGCTGGTTATGCGAAATGCTGTCTCAGAAGCTGACCCAGTACACCTTAACACTTCTTCCTGAGTCTTTGCCCTCCTCATGCCACCCATTATCACTTCTGTGGGAGTGAGTGTGTCATGAATTCCAACCTTATTGCCAGCTACTCAGGAGTACAGTGTCCAAGCACAGGATGATCCCAGGATGGCCTGAGAAGAGTGGGGAGGTGAGGCTAAGAATGAGTTACCAAGCGAGTTATCACTGTGGGCCATTACAGCTTAATGCTATGAAACTCTGGATAAAGGTATAAAGCATGCCTCTCAAAGTCAGCCAGCCTGAGGTGCTAAGAGGCTGGGGAATCAGCCTCCCCACAAATCGGTCATGAGTTAAGCGTTGTCCCAGGCCACCGCTGTGTTCTCAGACAGAATCACCTTTCGAGGTTTCAGGGAACGACCCAATGAAGAGATGTAGCCATTGGCTGCTTGAAATTCTACCCTGAGGTGGCCCCGCCTGCAGGAAATGGCTGGGCCCTGACAGAATCTGCTACAGGTGTTATTGGCTGAGAAATGAAGCTTGTAATAATGACAGACAGACACCAAAACAACCTTTTTGAGTGTAAATATTGACCTTTTCTCAATGTGGTGCATGGAGTTAGCTGTGGCTAGTACCAACAAGAGGGGGTAAAGTCTTGATCCCGCACCAAAGATCTTACTTTTATCTCACTAGAGGACATCTCTTCACTTCCAGTTAGCTTGATTCCTTATAGCATAGAAGAACAAAAGTGCACTTGTGGGTTTTCTCTGGTGGCCCAGTGGTTGAGACTTCGCTTTCCACTAAGGTGTGTGTGTGTTTGATCCCTGGTCGAGGAGCTAAGATCCCATGTGTTGCAGGGCAAAGGAATGAAATATCAAGCAGGGGCAATATTGTAGACAATTCAATAAAGATTTTTTTAAAAATAGCCCACATCAAAAAATCTTAAAAATACACATGCTTGTGTGTTTCTTTATATATGCATGTAATATAGTAACAAGCCAATTATAAAATCTCCATGCAGAAGTTTAACCAAGAAACCAGTAAGATTTCCCCCAAATTATTACAAGGAAATGGATAAGTACAGGATGGAAAGGAGGACAGAGAGCGATGTGGCCAGTCCTGGGCCACGTGAAGTGTCATGGTTGAAGGAAGTAGCGCTGGCCTGAGCACCGAGAGCTGCCTGGGAGTTAAACTGGTGGATGGTATGGGGAGGGGACGCTGGACATCTTAAGAAGAAAGGTCATGGGGAGAGAGACCCACAGCAGGAGGAATGTGGAGGGAACCAAGGTGAGAGCCCATGACCATGGGAGTTTTGACTCAGTGTGCTAAAGGGGCATGCATTCGTACTGTGACCCTGGCCAAGTGGCTTAGTTTACCTGCAGCTCACTGTTCACATCTGAACAATGAAAAGAACAATGTCTCCTTTATATTAATAGTAGCACTGCCCAATAGGAACCTCTGGAATGATGGAAATGTCCTCTATCTGTGCTGTCCAGGACAGGGGTCGATGGCCATCTGTGGCCACTGAGCATGTCATACTTGTCTACTGATATGGAGAAATTGAATTTGCATTTCATGTCATTTCAGTTTCAACTTAAATGGCCACAGGTGACCCATTTGACTGGCCACATTGGACAATCTTGCTTTATAAAAACATAGTTCTGGGGATTAAATGAAGCAACAGTGCTCCATCCATGCCACCCTGTGGTGATATCCTGGGTTCATCAGTCAGGTCTCTGTATCCAATGCTAATTTAAAATTGCCTCTTGAACAGAAGTGTGTTTGATTTCAATGTGACTGCCACCAGCCGTCCCCACTGATAGCAATGACTTTCCTGGCTGGCGCTCTTTCAGCCCTGTGATTGACTTGGCCAGTTGAAAACAAAATTCAAATGGCAGCCACTAAACGGTATGAAATATCTTAATTTTAACCTAAACAGAGGGCAACAACAGTCTCCAAGACTACAGAAGCAGGGGCTCAGCAGATGATCCAAAAGACAAGAAGAAAAGTCAGTTTAAAGAAAACAATCGGTGGCTGAGAGCTATTAAGTTCACTCTTCTAGTTCAAAGGGATTCGAAATGGCAATTTGTCAGGCAACTGTTGTCACTTTAGACGCCCCTAGTTGTTTTCTTTGAAGCCCTTGATTGACTGCAGGAGTCTGGGCCAGATTCTTCTAAGGACAGGATTTCCACAGTTGAACACATTTATGTCACAGTAATTATGATTCTTCCCAAATTTAATCAACAAAGGCATAAGACTGCAAGTTTGAGAAATTATGCATGTGTTCAGCAGGGTCCCGGCAATAGCCTGGGTGAACATGGACAAGCTCAGACAACCAGCTGGGTGGTTTTGGTCACTTAGTTGTATCAATCCCAGGCTGGAGAAAGTTGTCTGTTAGTAAGCCAACAATGAAACAGACTTCAACTTGAGAAGGATCATTTCTACGAATGAGCAACTAACCAAGAGTAATCAAGTGCGCTGACACTGTATTATCTCTCTAGCCAGCCAACCTGGGGTCTAGAAGGATCTCTTTTGCCAATTATTTCTGAAAAGAGGTGCAAAGATGAATGCATCCCTGAGAAGCAATGAAAGGCTTCCTCAGAGATATGAGCACAGGAAAACCAGCATGAAAGAGCTGTACGTGCTTCTATGCTCTTGACTCAGACTTGCCTCTAGAAACGAACAGAATGGAGAGAGGATGGAGAAGCCTTCTGAAGCATTTTGACATTAAGAAAAATTATTTGCAAAGTTATTTGCTATTTGCAAGGCTGTCAATAACCTTCTCAGCAATGGAAGTGTGTCCATGGGTGTTTGCAGAGGGGGTGTGAGGGGCAAAATTTGTCAGGGCCAGGATCCAACCTACAAGTCCACAAGGAAGGTCAAATCAGAGGTTTGGGACTGAAAGGAACATGGCTGTCTTCACAGACCAGCCCCATTTCCAAACTCTTACACACCCCCTGACCTGGACAACAGCAATGTCCCAGGTAGAAAAGTGGAGGGTGATACAGATTAAAGATAGGAGCTGAGGGTCCCTGTGGAGAGCGCCAATGAGGTAGACCTTGCCCAGCAGCTGTGTGCCAGATGTCCCCACAATGCAGCCTTGGGGACACATCCATGACAAGTAACTCCAGCAGAGAAAAAAAAACGTGATCTCTGCATACGGCTTGTGGGGCCAGGGCCAGGAGTGAGGTCGGAAAAGCAAGTCAACAAAGGCAGGAAGGACAGATGGAAAAAAGGTGAAGCCAGGAAAGATCTGGAAAGCTGGGAAGGGAGCTTGTTACAGTTGTATACCCCCAAGTACAGGAAGCCAGGCGACAACATGTGTGGAGCAAAAGCTCATATCCATACCTCTGGCAGGAGGCTCCAAGGTCAAAGCCCCAGGACTCTTGGCATTCAGTCCACGATGTGACTGTGCAGACCGCACAGGGAGCCTGATGGGAAGGCAATAATTTTAATCATCTGGAACTTTCAGAATTCACTCATTCATTCATCCATACCTTTAACAACATGATCTTGCCCAGTGGCACTAGTGGTAAAGAACCTGTCTCCAATGTAGGAGACTCAAGAGACAAGGGTTCAATCCCTGGGTTGGGATGATCTCCTGGAGAAGGGAGCAGCTAACCACTCCAGTATTCTTGGCTGGAGAATCCCATGGACAGAGGAGCTGGCAGGCTACATACCATGGGGTGGTGAAGAGTTGGCCATGACTGAAGTGACTTGACACACATGTGCTATTGTGGATCATCCTGATGATGGAGAGCTGGAGGGCATATGTGACCTGGGAGTCAGGTGGCCTGTTTGGAATCCTATCTCTGCAGAGCGTCATCTGTATGGTATTGGGTAAACAGCTCATTTCCTCTGTGCCTTGATTTCTCTTCTGTAAAATGGGGATAAAAAGTGTGCATCTCTTATAGGGCTGTCAAGATGATTAAATGAGTGGATACATGCAAAATGCTCAGAGCAGCACCTAGCACAGTAAGTGAATTGCAAGATTTAACTATTTTTTATGATGTGCTCATCAAAAAAAAAAAAAGCCACCAGGACACTTACTGGTATGTATCTAAGTGGAGAGAGATTAAATAGACTTTAAGGATAGTTTATTTTTACCCTGATTGAATCCCTTCAACCTCACCCTCTAAGTGGTCTTCTAGAAGCAACAGAGTTTACTGAAACCTGGGGAAACCTTTATGTTTCTTGGGAAGATCTTTTGTATATTGCATGGAAACCTGTGTCTGCAGTTTTTTCTTTCTTGCTCAGGTTTGCCCCTGGGGGCTACACCAAACCAACCTGGTCTGCTCCCACAGTGGAGTGTTTCAAGGACAAGAAGCCTGGTGAGGTCCTCAGTCTCCCCTTTGCCAAGTGTCATACCCACAGCCTTCCTCAGTACTCACCAAGACACAGCTTCGGCATCTTCCCTTTCATTGTCAGTTCTGATTACATATGGTGCCCAAGGCTGAGCTAATTCTGCAGGTGATCTGACCAGGACAGTGTGGAGCAGATCTATGACTTTCTTCCTTCAAGACCCAATGGTCACTTTAAGGCCACCAAATAGTGAAGCCAAATGTGTGGCTTCTGTGTCTCTTGAGTCCTTTTAAAGATCTTATGGCAACAGCACCATCAAGAGGTCTCCATAAATGTTGTTTTGGGATCATTTCTTTACAACTTACTTACTTAGCACCATTGACATTTGAGTTCCAAATGTAAAAGAAGTCATTTGTCCCTGCCAATTTTTTGAAGCAATTTAGTGATTCTGAGCCTTATTTATATTAGACAATCTCATCAATAACCTAGTGTATCATTAGAAACCCCAAAAGACACACTGTGAGAATTTTCATCAAAGTTACTCATAAAATGTGTGCATCAATAGGACAGAGCTCAGAGTCATGTGTTGCAGGGCTGGGGTCCTCCCTCTGGGCCAATGCTGTTCCATCATGGGAATATTGGGGGTGCAGTCTTGCAACTAGTTACTGACCTCCAAAATTGTCAGAAGATTCTCTCTACATTTCCCCTTATTTTCCAAAATGCATCATGAAACACCCTATCAATATCTGAAAGTAGTCCGGCAGGTCACAAGGGCCCCTTGGCCACTTGCCAGGTGATAGTGGCACCTTTTCAATGGACCAAGGGGATTGTTGGGCCATCACCATGTGGGCAGAGTCCAGCAGGATCAGGTCCTTCCACTGCACAAGGTAACTTACACAAATACCACAAGATGTCCATTATCTGTGCTGTGGAGGTGGAGTTCTCCAACTCATGGCAAAAGAATCCCTGAGGGCTTCTGTGTTAACACAGATTGCAAGGTCCCAGCCCCAGTGTTTCTGACTCAGCAGGCCTGGGGCAGAGCCTGAGAAGGAGTATTTTTCACACATTCCCAGGTGGTGCTGATGCTACCTGTCTGGAGGTCACACTTGGAGAGCTACTGTCTTGGATGAACTTCTCTTTCTGCTACTCTTTCTTTTTCTTTTGGCTGCATCACTCGGCATGTAATATCTTAGCTCCCCAACCAGAGATCAAACTTGTGCCTCCTGAAGTGGAAGCACAGAGCCCTAACCACTGGACAGCCATCAAAGTCCCTCTGCCTCTCTTAAGGTGGAAAGGACTAAGGACGAGACGTGAAGTTGATCTTCAGTTCTGCCCACAGTTTTGAGACTCTTCAAACAGGAAAATCTCTGTACCAGAGGGCTGAGTGTCTATGAAGGCTATCTTTAGCTTTTGTAGAAAAAAAGTTTTTAATTACCATCTATTTCTTATCAGAATTGTATTTCTTTTTCCTCTCACTGCATTATAAATATAGCCTCTTGACTAAATCAGATTTTGGCAAGAAAAGAAGGGTCTGCTCTGATCTTTGGCCAAACATTTCCCTAAAACTTCATGCCCACCATATAGTTTAATCCAGAATTCCTTTAAAAAAAAAAAAAGAAAGAAAGAAAGAAGGTTTAGTGTGAAATTGCTATTTCTCAGTGAGCTCATGCTAGCTTCTTGTGATCAGATTCCCTTTGCAAGGGAATCAGAATGTGTAATCTATTCCAGAATCCTGCCTGCAACAGACATTTTGGTGTCTGCTCCCCTCACTGATGTTCACACCAAAGCAAAATAAAATTCAAATAATTCTCCTTCCTCCAGGTTGTCTGTCCTCTTGACACCATCATTGCTGAGTCATGGGTTGTGCCTTTGGTCGTTCAAAGGTTGTGCCTGCTCTCATATGCTCAGAACCTTTACTTGTCCAGCAGACATCACGGTCCTCCACCTATTCAGGACTGCAGACGCACCCACTTATCCTGCAAAAATTTTCTTTCTGCTCCCAGCCAAGGTCCCAGGAGCAGGAAGCAGCCCATTGCCAAAGGAATCTCCATGAGTCCTGACTTGCTTCTCTGTATCTTCAGGAGTCTCAGTCTTGAGAGAAAACAGCTGCAAAGGGCCAGATGGCCTTTAACTAATGTCCATAGCCTGAGGAGACTTGCTGGACAGTCTTCCAACTGCAGTCTATCTGAAATCAGCAGTCTCTGGGCAACATACATTGGTCCCTCCAACTGGCTGCAATGGACAAGATCTCAATGTAAAAAGATGCTCTATGAGGGCGGATGCTGCTTCCCCACAGTCCTTCCCCTGATTCCCATGGGCTCCTCACTCAAGACCTTTTCTCAGCCTCAATACGCAGGAATCTGTCTCTTCTCCTGGGACATCTTTCCCCTAGGAACATGCAGACTGGCTCCCTCATTTCTTTCGGATCTTTACCCAAATGTCTCCTTCTTTCCTAAATGTTTCCCCTAAAATAACAACTTCCCCCACCTCCTCCAATCCCCCTTTCTGCTTTACTTCTCTCCTTAGCAAGTGTCACCATTGGAAACACTATCAATTCTACTGGCTTCACTTTGTTTATTGTCTGTCCTGTCACAAATGCAGAAGTTTTTGTCTGTTTGTTCAGCTGTTGTTTCCTGAGTTGGTAGAACAGGGCTTGGGGCATAGGGCATCCTCATCGGTGAATATTGAATGAATGAATAAATGAATGAGTGAGTGAGTGAATGAATGAGTAAGTGAACAAATGAAGTGGAAGAGGGAAGACATGATAAAGAACATGGAAATGGAGACCCACATGCTATTTTACCTGCAAGCATACCCCTGGGTGCATCTATTTGGAGCTAACAGTTCACATGAAGTCAGGAATTGGAAATTGGTTATCCTAGAACTTCCATGCTTATGGACTTCTCCCAAAGATGTTTGGAGTCCTTACAGCATTTTGAGGGCATTTGGTCTCAGCCTCAAAGGGCCCTCCACTTACTACATTTCCTAAGTCTCCAGCTACTGAGATGGGGCAACAGAGCAGGGCCTTCAGTCTGTGTAAATTAGAGTCAGACCTCTTCTGTCTGATACAAAGGGCTCTCAAACATTCTGGATAGGGTTGGAGAACCTTCACACTGCATACTTGGTCAGTCCCTACAGTCAGACTCCCAGTGAAAATGTGACACTAGGAGCCCTGCTCATTGTCAGATAACCACTATGTGACAATAAGCTCTGGCATACAGAGACCATCCCATTTAATCCTCATAGTAAATCACTTGGATCATGTAACTTTCATTTTAAAGATTAAGGAATAGGGGCTTGGTGAAGTTACATATCTTTTCTGACTATGTGCTGTTAGCAGGTTGGGGGGAAGGATGGCATTCAGGTGAGTCTGAACCTCAGAGCCCTCTGTCCTCTGTGTAGGTCCAAGTCGAGTTCCCCAGGGAACTTTGGAGGATATTATGGAAATGAAAGTGAAACACCTGGTGGCTCAGTGGTAAAGAATACACCTGTCAATTTAGGAGACCCAGGTTCGATCCCTGGGTCAAGAAGATGCCCTGGAGAAAAAAATGACTACCCATTTCAGGATTCCTGCCTGGGAAATCCCATGGACAGAAGAACCTGGAGGTCTACAGTCCATAAGGTGGCAAAGAGTGAGACACGACTTAGTGACTAAACAATGGAAATGACAGTTCTGCTGTGACTGACTCCAGAATTTCTCACAGGCACTGAGTTCAGAAAGATGGGCCCAACCCACATGCTCTAAGCCTAGAAACCCATCCTTAGGGGGCCCATCTGTGGGCCTGTGGTGGAAACCCCTGGGGTCCATGGAGACCTCTCTCCCTTCCTGCCCCTTACTGTCTTACATCTTTCATGCCGAGCATGGCCCAGGGGGCCCAGAGGCACATCTGTGTTTCTACACAGTCTCCCCTTCATGTGAGCAAATAAAATAAGGGATGGCCAAGTAGACACCTGTATATACAGTCACCTTCTCAGCCAGACAGATATTTATTTGCTGTTGTATAAATGAGGGATATTTGCACTCAGCCCTGAACACTTGGCTACCCCAGGCCATCCTCCCATCTCCCCAGCGGCTTCTTCCCTGAGAACAGCCGCGGTCCGTGACACCTCATCCCGCTCTACTTGAAGACCAGGCGCCGGCCGGCAAGATCTGTTTTGCACCTGTACCCGGGGCCTCGGAAGGTGCTCGGGCTGTCAGAGAAATCCCAGGCGCCAAGGCTGAGTCCAGTCTTCCGTGACAGGGAGGAAGTGCCTTAAAAGGCAGGTGTTCTGGTCCTGTCACACATTGTTTTATGGGACTGTCCCTTAAAACGGAGCCTGTGCCACTGGGCTTGCTTTAAAGGGGTCGGCCCACCTCCCCAGGCTGAGTGGAGAAGATGTGAAAACAAGGCAGGGACGTAAAGCATGAATGTCAAGTTCTACCCCCGTCTTTAGCCCCCACGCTTGATGAAACATCAGCAGGGAAATGTCCGGATTCTCCTTCAGCTGTGAAATATGGGATGTGTAGTCTATAGAGACAAAGTCAGGAGACTATCTTAAGGGTGTTCTTTTTTATTTTTTTTTAAGATTTTTTTGATGTGGACCATTTTTTAAAGTCTTTATTGAATCTGTTACAACAATGCTTCTGTTTTGTGTTTTGGTGTTTTGGACCCGAGGCATGTGGGATCTTAGTTTCCTGACCAGGGATGAAACCTGCAACCCTCTGCACAAGAAAGAGAAGACTTAACCCCTGAACTGCCAGGGTAGTCCTAAGGTTTTTTTTTTAATAGGAAGAGGGGGATGGCAAATTGAGTTTCAGAATTGTGAGGAAAGACATTATTTTTCTTGACTAGTTGTATTTTAAAATGAAAATATTTTAATCAATTCCTATTTAATTGCAGAATTTCTAGACCAAGTGATGGCATTTAAAAAAAAATTTTTTTTAAACGGATTCCTGTGTTAAGACCCAGCTTTCACTTGACATGTCATCAGTAGCCCCTGGAGTGACTGAGGGGCTGGACTGTCCAGAAAATCTCATCATTTGATTTTGTGATTTGCAGTTCCCTTGCATGCATGCTTGCGTGCGTGTGTGCTCTCGTGCTTGCTCAGTCACTTCAGTCATGACTCTTTGCAGTTTTCTTATGCCTAACCCAATTTGGTTGAATATCTTTCGTGTGTTTAACCAATCGAGTTTTGTTCTACAAAGTTCCTCTTCAGATAGATGTCTTGCTGTTCATCTGCTGTGGTTTGTTGTGGTTGTTAGCATTTGGGGCATAATTTATACTCTTCTACCCCTTTGTCTGTCATCTTTCCTTCAAGAATCTTTGCCCCCACAGGCTTTTCATTCTTTTTACCTCAGTTTTCTACTAACATTACTTCTTGGTTAAAATATGACTGAATTTGTTTATCTCTTTTCTTATAGTTGGTGTTTTTGAGGAATTATTTAAGAATTCCTACCCCCAAGGTCATAGAGATATTCACTTACATTATCTGCTGAAGACACTGGGGTTCTGCCTTTCACATTTAAGTCTTTAATCCACCTTTTTGTTTGTTTTTTTTGCCTGTGTGTGGCATGAAGTAATTTTCACTTCACTTTTCTGTGGATGACCAGTCTCCTGGGCACCATTTGTTGAAAGCCCTTTCCATCCCACTAACCCGGGGGATATCTGTGTTCGATCCCTGGGTTAGGAAGCTACCCTGGAGAAGGGCATGGCAACTCACTCCAATTAACACACACACACACACACACACACACACACAGCCTGGGGGAAACAGCTCTGCCACCAGTCAGAGTTGCTGATACATGCATGGATATATAGATCTATTCAGTACTCTTTTGTGTGTGTCTATCCCTGCACCTATACAACATTTCTTAGCTACTATACCTTTACTTAGAAGGCTTCCCTGGCAGCACAGAAGGTAAAGAATCTTCTTGCCATGCAGGAGACCCAGACTTGATCCCTGGGTCGGGAAGATCTCCTGGAGGAGGGCATGGCAACCCACTCCAGTACTCTTGCCTGGAGAAGTCCATGGACAGAGGCACCTGGCGGGCTACAGTCCATGGGGTCACAAAGAGTTGAACACGACTGAGCGACTAAGCAGCATGCAAATTACAGTCTCCTCATTTGAAGACTTGGATTAATGATACCCAACTTATGAAAGTGTGCTAAAAATGAACTTAGAAAATGTATAGTTATGTTTTCAAATGTTTCTTAGCCACAGGAACTCCTGTCCAAATGTCCTTTGGTAAAGGACAAATGGGATCCACATGCCCTTTGAAGCTCAGTGCTTTCATTTGAGGTCGGTGGATGGTCAGTCACCACGCTATCCCTTCTCTCTTCTGGTGCTCCCAGAGCACCTAGCAACTGGCCATGTTGAAGAGTCATGGGTATGGGTAGTCCTCAGAGCACAACCTAGGACGGAAAATTGTACAAGTCAATGAGGCTAAGTACTTTAAGGGCAAAGGGATAAAATTACTGGTCAGAAATAAAAGAATATAGCAAGAACATAAATGAGGCAGGAAAGAAAGACAAGAATCCCTTCTGTACTCAAGAGACTTTTTTTTCCTGTCCAGACAGGAAGAGATGAAAGTGAAGAGAATGAAAAAAAAAAAAAGAGCTTTTAAAGAAATGAATTCCAGTGCCATCCCTTAGGGCAGCAGTCTCCAACCTTTTAGGCACCAGTGACCATTTTGTGGAAGACAATTTTTCCATGGACTTGGGGAGGTGAGTTTTTGAGATGATCCAGGTGTATTGCATTTACTGTGCACTTTATTTCTATTATTATTGTATCAGATCCACCTCAGATCACCAGGCATTAGATCCTGGAGGTTGGAGACCTCTGCCTTGGGGCATAGATATGAGAAAAGGAAGTAAAATTTTAAATGGTCTTATAACTGGGTTACCTTTCTTTGGCTGTGATTCTCTGCTGCAGCTGGGCCTCAAAGTAGCTGATTCTCACATGGGTTACTTGTGAAACTCAGAAAGGAAGAACTGTCCCTGCTGAAAGGCTCATGGGGACAAGAGGGCAGGTCTCCTGAGAAGGTGCTAGGACTCCCTGGGACCTCTTAAGCCACAAAATGACCTTGAAAACACTTTGTAACCTTGAAAGTGACCTGTACCTGAAGCATGACTAATGATGTGAAGTGGCTGCTGCATAGACAGCTGCTTGCTGGCACGGGTCTGCAGGTCCTGAGATGCTCTGGGAGATGCAGGCTCCTGGTCTGTCACCTCAGTCACCGCTGCCAGGCTCTTCCTTCTTAGCAGGTGTCTTGGATCATTGTTTTACGCCCCAAGTTTGAGAGCCATGATGTTTGTGAAGCAGGGAATTTGGAAGCTGCCAAGAAAGATTTGCGCAGGGCTCAACCCCACAGCAAAGAGGAAGTTTTGTGGCTTCAGTGTCTTGAAATAACATGTTGGCTTCACTTCACTCAAGTGAACCATACTTTCCCCTAGTCCTCAAAGACCCTGGAGAAGCACAGAGCTATTGGTGGAATCCGCAAGCCCATTTCTTCATGGGGTTCGAATTGATTCTTTGACTTGCACCTATAGGTACTATAATTTACCAGAAGTAAAAGGATTTTGTTGTTATTCATATACAAGTTTATTAGACTTTTAATTGCATTTAAAGGAGTAGAACAAAAAGCTATTTGGTTCAGTTATAATTAGGTGAGGCTTGGGAAAATTTTTTAAAAATCGTTTTCTTTTTTCCTACTAATTTGAGAGATACTGTCTCTTTAAAACTTAAAAAATGTTTTTATTTTATTGAAATATAGTAGATTTATAATGTTACATTAATTTCTGCTGTACAGCAAAGCGATTCAGTTTTATATACATATATATATATACACACACATGCTTTTTCATATTCTTTTCCATTATGGTTTATCACAGGATATTGAATATAATCCCCTGTGCTGTACAGTAGGTCCTTGTAGTTTGCATTGGCTCATCCCAAACTCCCAATCCATCCTTCCCCAGCTACCTCCTCGATGGCATCCACAAGTCTGTTTTCTACGTCCGTGAGTGTTTCTGTTTTGTAGATTAGTTCATTGGTGTCATAGTTCAAATTCCACATATAAGTGTCTGTAATGAGCAGAAACTCTCAGCCAGAGCAGAACCTTCAATGTAACTCTGAGCACTGCCCTCTAGCGTCTGAACAGGCAAATACAGCTGAAGCGCTTGGAGCAGGAGCCCCAAGGTGCTCTACCCATCGGCTTGGAATTTCCTGGCCACGTGATTTTCACAGAGAGCTTAGGCTGTGGCTGCCCCCACTGCTTCTGGTCTCCTTCCCTACGCCACTCTAGGGGGTCAGACACACGCCACTGAAGTTTCGGGAACCACTTATTAACCTGAGTGATTTATGTGACATCATGAACAGCAATCAGGGACAGGAACAAACAATCCACAGTTTGGTCTACACCTTGGTCAGGAGATGGACCTTGTATATGGGGTTTCTAGTGCTTCTGGACTTTGACCAGGCACTAAGTGTTAGTCACTCAGTCGTGTCTGACTCTTTGTGACCCCATGGACTGTAGGCCATCAGGCTCCTCTGTCCCTGGAATTCTCCAGGCAAGAATACTGGAGTAGATTGCCATTTCCTTCTCCAAGCGTTAAAAGGCACTTAAAAGCCAACTTGTGGCTAACAAACACATGAAAAGATGTTCAACATCACTCATTATCAGAGAAATGCAAATCAAAACCACAATGAGGTACCACTTTACACCAGTCAGAATGGTTGCCATCCAAAAGTCTACAAGCAATAAATACTGGAGAGGATGTGGAGAAAAGGGAACCCTCTTACACTGTTGGTGGGAATGCAAACTAGTACAGCCACTATGGAGAACAGTGTGGAGGTTCCTTAAAAAGCTGCAAATAGACCTGCCATATGACCCAGCAATCCCACTGCTGGGCATATACACCGAGGAAACCAGAATTGAAAGAGCCACATGTACCCCAATGTTCATCACTGCATTGTTTACAATAGCCAGGACATGGAAGCAACCTACATGCCCATCAACTGACGAATGGATAAGAAAGCTGTGGTACATATACA
>ML663575.1:2263224-2275322 GCA_007570785.1 Antilocapra americana | reverse complement strand
ACAAGCAACTCCTGCAGCTCCATTCTAGAAAAATAAACGACCCAATCAAAAAGTGGGCCAAAGAACTTAACAGACATTTCTCCAAAGAAGACATAAAAATGGCTAACAAACACATGAAAAGATGCTCAACATCACTCATTATCAGAGAAATGCAAATCAAAACCACAATGAGGTATCACTTTACACCAGTCAGAATGGCTATAATCCAAAAATCTACAAGCAATAAATGCTGGAGAGGATGTGGAGAAAAGGGAACTCTCTTACACTGGTGGTGGGAATGCAAGCTAGTACAGCCACTATGGAAAACAGTGTGGAGGTTCCTTAAAAAACTGCAAATAGACCTGCCATATGACCCAGCAATCCCACTGCTGGGCATATACACCGAGGAAACCAGAATTGAAAGAGCCACATGTACCCCAATGTTCATCACTGCATTGTTTACAATAGCCAGGACATGGAAGCAACCTACATGCCCATCAACTGACGAATGGATAAGAAAGCTGTGGTACATATACACAATGGAATATTACTCAGCATTAAAAACAAATTCATTTGAATCAGTTCTACTCAGGTGGACCGAACTGGAGCCCATTATCCAGAGTGAAGTAAGCCAGAAGGGAAAACAACAATACAGTATACTAACGCATATATATGGAATTTAGAAAGACAGTAACGAGAACCCAGCGTGGGAGACAGCAAAAGGAACGCAGATGTATAGAATAGACTCGTGGACTCTGTGGATGAGGGCAAGGGTGGGATGACATGGGAGAATGGCATTGAAACATGTTAATTATCATATGTGTAATCAATTGCCAGCCCAGGATTGATGCTCGGGGCTGGTGCATCGAGATTTCCTGGGGGGAGGGAGGAGGGAGGGAGGAGGCAGGGGGGCTCTGGAGGGGGAGCATATGTAAACCCATGGCGATATCATGTCATTGTATGGCAAAACTAATAAAAAAAATAAAAATAAAATAAAAAAAAACATAAAGCTTTGGTTAGGTAATTCTGTCTAGAGTTGGGTTGATGGTAGGGTTTCAGGCACACCAGTGTTTATATAATAATATACACTTTCATTAATCTCTTTAGTTAACAACAGTTTATGGAGGGTCAAACCCTGGGGAAAACCAAGTGAGACATAGAGAGATCAGAGAACTTCCCTGGTGGTCCAGTGGCTAAGACTCCACGCTCCCAGTGTAGGGGTCCCGGGTTCAATCCTGTCCGGAGAACTAGATCCCATGTGTCACAACCAAGAGCCCAAACGCCACAACTAAGAGGTGATGGAGCCAGATACCTAGATAAGTATTTAAAAATTAAGCCAGATCATTTCTTAAGGAGTTTGAAGCTTATTTTATCCCAATTAGCACAAACCACTGAGCCCAAACAAAAAGTTACATGGGCACAAACAACTGGTCTTCCTCTTTTGTCCATCAAGGTGGAACAGCAAATCGGCAGGTTTGGGGATTCAGATGACTGTGTGGTGGACTTAGCAGAAGAAGTAGTCCTTTCCTAGGCTGCTGGTCTTTGGCACTCTCTAGTTGAAAGGAACTAAGCAAACAGTACATCTGATTTCTGTGGGGAAAGCTCTTTTCATTTGGAAAGACCTGTCTTTAAATATCTGTACCATCAGATAATTTCCAGAGGCATCATATCCATCCCTCACATGCAACTCAGAATATCCTAACAAGGCTCCAAGTGTGCCTTATTCGGGACACATTTCACTTTTAGGAGAAGCCAGTCAAAGACCAGGACCCTGCCTTGAGTTTCATAATGACTGAACTCATCCTTAAGGAGCACATCTGTCCTGTTAAAGCCCTGGAGGGTTTTGCACTGTGAAGAAGTGCAGTGCCGCTTGAGTTAGGTGAAGGAGGAGTCCACCTTCCATGAAGAACGGGATAAGGCCTATTTAGATCAATCTTAGGAAACATCGGTACAGGAGTTAAGGTGTGCGCAGGGATGTTCTTACCTGTGGGATAATAATTCAAATTCCTCCAGGAATAAGAGCACCCCAGGTTGAACGTTGCTGCTGTACAGCGCAGGGAACCACTGCTCCAGGATGTGTGCTTTGGAAAACCAGTGTCCCCTGTTCATTCATGCACTTAGTACTCAGAGCAAGGGAGAGCAGAATGAAAAGAAGTGGAAAGGAAGGTGGGCAATGCCGTACCGATGGTTGTTCACTTGTGAATCTGGCATTTGAAGTAGTGATTATTTAAGAACATGGTTGAACTGTGCAAAGGTGAGTTGCTAAGCTGCAGTCCTGTCTGCCCGGCAGGATGAAGGCATGTGATGACAGGTGAGTCGGCTGTCGCCGATGGATGGCCCCTGTCTGCAGATCTTGCAGTTCTGCTACCAGAGTCATCTAAACACTGAATGCAGGCCATTTCCCAAAGCATTCTCAATGTAAATATCCATCAGAACAATCCACCAAGGCTCATCTTTGCAGCATTATGGTCACCTTCATCAGTCTGGATTCTGATATTACATATTTGCTATCTAAGAAGAGTTCTCAGGCTTTTGAACTTTTACTCTACCTCTGTTTCTGCCAAGTTTTTCACAGAAATATCTCACAGACTCTAAAGCAATCCTTTAAGGCAGTTCTCAAAGTTTCTATCATGCAGACATGGAGACAGCTGCAGAGAGAGGTTAATCAGCTTAGCTGGTGAGGGAGTGAGGGAGTGACTGGTAGGAGCTTATATCCAGATCTGTCTCTGGGCTATGAGCCATGCAAAGTTACCTTGTACACAGTAAGATGCCTACCAATAAATATTTCTGAATGATTTTTAATAAGCTTCTAAAGGCTCAACTCTTAGTTTTAATCATTGTTGGTTTTGACTTTTCCAGTAGACAGAAATTGTGACTGTTACTCTCCTCTCATTTAGCAGATGGCATGAAGGTCCCATTAGGAACCCTATTTTTTATGATTTCATTTATTTTTTTAGTTCCAATTCACTCTTCCAGGAGATATTTACTCAGTGGCTACAGGGTTCCAGGTTGTGATCTAGGCACTGGGGATGCAGAGGAGCAAGGTGGACACACACCTGCTAATGGTACAGATATTTTAATGGAGTGTTATTAATACTAGAAATTGAGTTTATTGGATAAAGGGCATAGGTTCACCTGGTTCCAATGAAGGGTCAAAATACCATAGAGCATATAGGTTTGACGTCAGAAATTTATTATACATTTGTTGTTGTTCAGTCTCAGTCGTGTCCAATTTTTTGCAACCCCATGGATGGTAGCACTCTAGGCTTCCCTGTCCTTCGCTATCTCCTGGAGTTTGCCCAAACTCATGTCCATTGAGTTGGTCATGCCATGCAACCATCTCATCCTTTGTCACCCCTTCTCCTCCTGCTCTTAATCTTTCCCAGCATCAGGGTCTTTTCCGTCAAGTGGCCAAAATATTGGAGCGTCAGCTTCAGCATCAGTCCTTCCAATGAATAAATATTTAGAGTTGATTTCCTTTAGGATGGACTGATTTGGTCTCCTTGCCGTCTAAGAGAAGTCTCAAGAGTCTTCTCCAGCACCACAGTTCAAAAGCACCAATTCTTCAGCCTCAGGTTTCTTTGTAGTCCAACTCTCACATTCATACATGACTACTGGAAAAACCATAGCTTTGATTATTCAGATGTTTGTCAGCAAAATGATGTCTCTGCTTTTTAATACACTGTCTAGGTTTGTCATAACTTTCTTTACAAGGAGCAAGTGTCTTTTAATTTCATGGCTGCAATCACTGTCTGCAGTGATCTTGAAAACTAGGAAGATAAAATCCACCACTGCTTCCACTTTTTCCTTCATCTATTTGACATCAAGTGATGGGACCAAATGCCATCATCTTTGCTTTTTGAATGCTGAATTTTAAGCCAGCTTTTTCATTCTCTCCCTTCATCCTCATCAAGAGGCTCTTTAGTTCCTTTGCTTTCTGACATTATATATTGCCCATCAGCAACTCAAGGAGAGGGGTCTCACCAGAAATCAACCCTGTTGGCACCTTGATCTTGGATCCCCAGCTTCCAAAACTGTGAGGAAGCCCCCAGTCTTCTGTGAACCTCTGTTATTACTGCAGCTGAGCCTCTGAGTGCTTTTCCACTTTGTGTCTCACACTCCAGGCTCATTTTGACCTCTCTGTGCCCCAGCTGTGTCTCTGAAGATCCTGGATTCCTTTGAGTGGACAATGATGTCTGGTTGCTGATCTCCCAGTGTCAGGTTCCACATTACTTGAGGATCTGTTGCCTTAAGACCTTCTTAGCAGACAGAACTAGGACAGATGGGTGCTACTTTCAGAGGAAGATCATACACGCCTGAACCTTCTTGAGTCTAGTTTCTTGCTGTCAAGTGCAAAGTGCTGATTCCTTCGACAGTTGGTTCTGCTAATTTCTCATTTATCAGACCATAAAGAGTTCAGACCTATATTCAGCATGTGGGTGGAAACCATCTCTCAACACACATACGCACTGTGCACTTCTTACACACACTCTATTATGTCTGACACAAGTACACAAATCCAGTTGGAGAGGGAGCAGGGGCTTTATTTATTTACTTTCCATGTGAACATCCCTTCTGCATTTGAAAGTCCAGATGCCACACACTGGCACGCCAAATGCTGACAGATTTAAATGCTGTTGAAATAGGTGAAAAAACAGAGAAGAGCCTTGTGAAAATAAGAGCACAAGAATATCCAGCCTGGGTGCAGAGCAGGGGAAGGTACAGGGAAGCAGGGCAAGCGCTCAGGCTCACCACACTGGCAGACTCGACCCGGAGAAGGATGACGCTCGGCGTTTGGCTGTGTCTGGAGGAAAGATGTCACAACTTGGGAGGCCCACCAGGAGCTCAGGCTGAGAGGTACTGGGATCCCCCACCTTCCACTGATGGGAAATAAGTTACCTGCTGGCCTTCCGATAAAAGCTGGTGGGGCCAATACTGGGGACATTGCCTGGGGTTTGATATCAGCCGAAACAAAGGTTGGTGACTTAGCTTGGTCACTCTCATGCTAAAAAGAATGGGAGAGCACTCAGGAAAGTTTACCCCTCCCCTTAAAATCAGGAAACAAAAACACACAAGAGACACAGCTCTTTTATCTGCTGCATGTGAGTCTCAAAACACCCAGATCAAAGACAGTTTTGAATAAAACCCAAAACTGTTGTGAACATCTTCATTGTAATGATGCATAGATTTTTGTTAATAATGCCCCATGATCATTTGTTTCTTTAACTCAAGGGCCGGCACAAGACAGTCACCGTCCCCCTCTAGGACTGAGATTAAATTCTTAATCTCGTGTCATCTGCACCCTCTAATTCCTGAACTTGGTCCCAGTTCAGGTCACCACCATTGTGATGGCCTTGGGGCTGCATGAAACAAAACACTCCTGCATGATCTATCTGTATATTTTTTCTCATTGATAGATTAACAGAAAGCAAGCCTGCCTTTTAGCCCTAACGGCTTCCCCAGTGGCTCAGATGGTAAAGAAGTCTGCCTGCAATGTAGGAGATGCAGCTTAGATTCTTAGGTCAGGAAGATCCGCTAGAGAAGGGAATGCCTATCCCTTCCAGTATTCTTGCCTGGAGAGTTCCATGGACAGAGGAGCCTGGTTGACTACAGTCCATGGGGTCGCAAACAGTTGGACACAACTGAGTGACCAACACTTTCACACTTTTTTTAGCCCTAACATTTTGTCTGGAGTGCACAGGGAACTGTGCTTGCTTTTCTATGCAAGTCCATTGTACGAAAGATAAAGTACAGCGTCTCACTGACTGAGTCGATCTTCCCATGTCTCCCATATCCGCAGATTTGCAGAGCTCATAAGCTGAATGAAGTTTTGTTTGGGGCACAAGCACCTGGCACATGGCCAAGGCCGAGGTCTGGGGCATTGAGGGCTGACCAGAAGTCAGGTTCATTCTAGGGTGGAACTTAGGGTACCTCAGCTCTGAGGCTGATATCCTGATATGCACTCACATGAGGGGAACGCAGACTGAACGTGTTTGCCAGTTTCCCCCTCCCCCGCAACTTCTGTTTCCCATCCCTGCCCTGGCAGAGGAACATAAAGTAGACTTACATTTGTTTAGTATTCTTTAGGGTAAATTCCCCACTTTTCTCTGGACCGAACAAATGGATGAGGGTTGGTAGGCATCTTTCATCATTGCCATTGCCAAATCTTCAAGATTTGTCCCAACAATTCTGACACAAACCTATGTCAGCTAAGAGAAGCTGCCTTGCATTGGGGTCTCCAACCCAATTTGGACTGAGCAGAATCACTTTTCTCACAATTGAGCAGTTTTGAAGGAGGGACTGGGCAATGAGGGTCAGTTCCAGCTGCCCAATGGAATCACTATGAGCCCCTGAAAAAGGCAAGGAGGCCCTGCCAAGGAGATTCTGCTTCAGTTTGTCTGGTGTGGACATTTAGGCATTTATTTTCAAGTGGGTATTGTCTTAGTATTTTACTTTTTAATAAAGGAATATTCCAAACATATAGAGGTACACAGGGAATACATAGCACATACCCTTGGAGCTACCATCTAGACTTAGCAACATACTCCTTTGCTTTGGGGGTGGGAGAGCAGGAAGAGAGAAGAAAGGAAGAAAGGAGGGAGGGAGGGGAAGGCAGGTAGAAGATGTAAGGATAAAGGAATGAAAAAAGGAAAGGAAATACTCCTGTTGTCTAACATGGGTCAAGTGCTGTGGTCTGTATTTTCTATTCTCTATTTCATTTAAGTCTCTTACAAGATAGGAACAGGTAGGAAAATTGCTTCTAAGAAAATTGCTTAGAATGGGTAACCCCATTCTAAGGTCACACAGCTACTAGGAGGCCCCTGTACTTGAAACCTGCTTGTTCTGGCTGCAGAGCCCCTGATCTCTTTCCTCTACCTTGCTGAGAGGACCAGGAGCCCGGGAACAGGCAGACAGACATCTGTGTGCTTGGCAAGGGGACCCTCAGCTAAAACGCATCCCATGGGACCTGACTGGTCCTTCCCAACCCACCCAGGACTTCAAGTCACAGAAGGAAGGATAAACAGAGCTGGGAACCATCATGGCTGTGCTTTCAGACAAGAGTCTACTCATGTGATGACCAAGGGCATCCGACGTTGCTGGGTTTCTATGAGGCTCTGGGCAGTGGGTCCTGAGGATGGTCTTTATGCCTGCTACAGAATAGGGTGGGGGTCATATCTCCACTGCAGCCACAGTCCAGTGAGCCCTACTGCCCTCCAGAATGGGTGGCCAGGACCTCAGCCAGAATCTGTATCTACTCCACTTTGGCTGAGAAAGCAGCAGAGACCAGGATTAACCAGGAAGGAAAGATGAATATAATCAGTGATTGCTGAGCATCCACTGGGTTCTGAAAATGAGCTATGAGGAAGAGACAGGAAATGGAGGATTCCTGATGGTGGATACAGGGACCAGTGAGCCCCATGCAAGTGGACATTCTAGAACATTCTCTATCACGTGAACAAGGGCCAGGGAGGCAGAATCTTCAGGGGGAGGCCAACACTGCTCAGGCCATGTCTAGTCCGGTCATTCACCATGTCAGGTGGCAGGGGAATGATTCAAAAATCTCCATTTTCTCCCCTGCCCCTGTATCCCTCTCATTTCTCCTCTCCCCTCCCTTCTCTCCTCTGTACATCATTTTATTTCATTAAATGATAAACTGCTAAACATCTTTCACAGAAAATTATTCTCTATTTGAACTAAATTCAAGGCAGCCATTTAGACCTCAGAAATGCAATGCTGGTTGTAAAATACTGCAAACGGTGGGAGAGCATGGACACAATTACTGATACAGGAGGGGGGATTTGATCACTGTCCTGATCCTGGTGAGGGTTACACGAGTGTGTCCCACTGGGAAAACACATGGACTGAACGCTTGGGACACAGCACTTCTCTACACCGACGTGACACTTCCATAAATTTACAAGCCTGGCGTGTTGCAGTCCATGGGGTCACACAGAGTCAGACACAACTGAGCAACTGAACTGACTGACAGTGAATCGACACGCCAAACAATGCCATGTCTCGTATTTGGACATGAATATGTGGTTAAGCGCATGAAACCATGAGGAAACTGAGGCCCGGGTTGGTCACGTCTCAGGGTGAAATCTGTGTGCTCAGGAAGTGGTGGGAATGAGCCCACGATCCTGGTCTGGAGTAATTCAAGCTCAGTCCTCATGCTGAGATGCTTAACTTAGTTAGGATTAATTTAATCCTTACCAAGGTGCTAACTAAGGGGCAACTTTGCAGTAACAATGAGGGACCTAGAGATTAGCATACTAAATGAAGAAAATCAGAGAAAGACAAATGCCATATGACATCACTGATGCATGGAGTTTAAAAAATCGATACAAAGGAACTTATTTACAAAACAGAACTAGACCCACAGATTTCAAATGTAAATATATGGCTATCAAAGGGGGACCATGGGGAGACATGATAAATTAGGAGACTGGGATTAACATATACACACTGCTATATATAAAATAGATAATTAATAAAGACCTGCTATTTAGCACAGGGAACTCTACTCAGTATTCTATAATTACCTAAATGGGAAAGGAATCTGAAAAAGAATGGATGTATACATGTATATACATATATATATATATATACACATGCATATGTATGTAAAACTGATTCATTATGCTGTACACCTGAAACTAACACAACATTGCAAATCAATTATACCCCAATAAGCATCTAAAAAAAATGCTAAGGTAAGGCTGCCAACTAAGAATCCTGCATCCAACCCAGTGTAGTGACCCTGCAGGAGACCACAGAACTGTTAACGAGTCACAGTTAACAGTTCGGACGAGTCACAAAACTAACTTGAGACATCACTGTTCACATATGAGCACTGCTCTAGCATTGGTACAATCCTTGGTAAAAATACGATGTCCTTGGTAAGATCTCGTCTATGGTTTGCAAAACCCTTGTTTGTGTCTGAGGAGACAATCTCCCTAGAAGGGAGGCCCTGGGGGCTGGGAATGGCCACAGGTGCATAAGACAGGAGGGACCAAGGACGGACTCTGTCCTGGGACCTGACTTCATTGCACCAGGCTGTCTAGACACACCTTCTCCTAACTCCTCACCCTTGACCATGAGGGGATTCAATACCCTCTCTCCTCCCAGGGCCCACACCTCTTTCCTGACCCTGAGACCGATTCCTACTTTGATCTTTGGACATCTCTGGGAGAGAGATGCTGTAGAACAAGTGAAGGAAATTGGTCTCTCCTTGGACAAACAGAAGCCAAGGCTCAAAGGACTCACACACAACCAGGCAACCCCAGGAGAGGGCAGGGAGGAGGAAGCAGAGACTCAGAACCCTGGACAGGAAGGGAGGAGATCCAGCCACAAGCACACTCACCTCCATGCTCTGCTGCTCTGTTGGTTGAACTCTTGCACATAGAGTCAAGGTGTGTATTTCATATGATCAAGGAGCTTTTCTTATATAACTGCTGTGTTACGGTCCAAGCAAGAAAACTTAGCATTGAGACAGTGCTAACAGGGTTCCAAAATTAATTGAGCTTAAAGTGAACACCATCAGTCTTAGGACAAGCGCATCCTGTGGGTCCTGCAAGATGCACTCAGCAGGATGCAGGGTCATTTCTGTGATGTTCCTGCCCCAAATGAAAGACATTGGAGAAATCCAAATGAAGTCAGTCTACAGAATAACTGAGCTATGCTCTTCAAAACATCCGGGTTGAGAACCACAGGAATGGCTAAGGGAACATCCATTTGAAAGGCAGCTAAAGAGACGTGACATGGGAATCCAAGTGTGATTGGGTCCTGGACTCGGGGAAGTGGCCAAGAAGGACATTATTTGGACAAGTGATGACACTTGACTTTAGTCTCTGGTCTAGAAAACAGCATTGTTTCAAATGGTTTAGCAGCAGATAAGGCTTGAGGCCATGGATAAGATTTTTTTCCATAAAAAGTGAATGGATATTTAGTACAAATAGCAAATTTTAGTATTCGATGAGAATCTTAACCTGAGTCAAGTAAGAGCTGTTGTTGTTGTTTAGTAGTTAAGTCACGTCCAATTCTTTGGAGACTTCCTGACCCAGGGATCAAACCCACATCTCCTGCATTGCAGGTGGATTCTTTACCACTGAGCCACTTAGGAAGACTTTTGCTAAAGCAAATTTCTTATTTCTTCTATTTTCCTAGTAAGCTGCAATGTGTGGAATGACCATTAGGTGGCATACTAGTTCCAGTAGTTTCATCAGCAGGCTTCCCAACAGTGGCGTTGTTACTCAGGGGTATCCACCTCTTTGTGAACCCAAGGACTGTGGCCCGCCAGGCTGTTCTGTCCATGGAATTCTCCAGGCAAGAATACTGGAGTGGGTTGCTATTTCCTTCTCCCGGGGATCTTTTCAACCCAAGGGTCAAACCTGCATCCCCTGCATTGGCAGGTGGATTCTTTACCATCTGACCCACCAGGGAAGCCCGTGGGTTTCCCAATGGGGAATTCCTTTTCTCCTGGAAAATGCTAATGCTAGAGAAGCCAACTCAATCACTCCTCTGAATCTAAACAGAATGACTGGTTTGTGAAAATCTCTCATTGCATGTAATATGAGCTGGCACTGGATTCTTTTCCATAAGAATGCTTTCGTCTTCCTCATTTTCTGGCTACAGATTTAGATGCATGACTAAAAAGAGGGGTAAAATAATATCAGTCACTCAATAGAACTACTGGCTTTTAAATATTTGAGATTTTTGTCTCTACCATTTTCTGGAGGAAAATAAATGCACAATGAAAAGAAACACAGAAATCTTAGAAACTATTGTTTCATGTATTCTTGTGTATGTGTGTTGTTTGTGTGTTTTACAAAATCTCTTTCTCATTCACATCAAAGTTTCATTAAGTTTTAAACTTTTAAGGCATAATAATTTGAGTTATGATATGATAACTTGAGAAAATAAATACAATATGAATATAAATAAATATAAATATCAATTCAGTTCAGTCTCTCAGTCATGTCTGACTCTTCGCGACCCCATGGACTGCAGCACACCAGGCCTCCCTGTCCATATAATACAAACATATATAATATATATAGAATAAATATGTATATAATATAAATATAAATAAATATGAGTTAAGAATATGGACAATCTCTAACTGAATATTAACACATTGAAAGGTTAACCACACCTTCCTCACATCTGATGTGAGTTTGTCAACTACAAGTTGGCACTTGCCATGGGCACTCACCATCTACCCCTACAAGGATTAAATCACTTGCTGCTGCAGCTGCTGACCTTCAACATCCCCTGAAGGGAGTTCAGGGTGGAGAGCAGAAATGAGGCCCTCAGTCCTGGGTGAAAAACTGGCCGGATAGGTCTTCAGATAGTTATATATTTTCAGGAGTCAATTTTATAACCCCAATTTTTATATCTCTGCATATCTAGAAAAGCATGAAAATTCTTCACGGTGATAACTGTTCCTCAGGACTAGCAAAAGCTTTATGAAGCTAGTAGAAACCTTCTGGAAAAATATGTGCTTGATCGCATGTATTCCCACTTCATCAAAATCATGTCTATCCTGGCCTTCTCCCCCTGCCTCTTGGGAGCAGTTTCTCAGAGCTCTCTGAGGTGCTGTCTTCTGGACTGCAGTACTCACTTTGACCCAAATAAAACTTAACTTGCAGCTCTCAAATTGTGCAACTTTTTTAAGCAGACAGACTGCAGGATGCTCTCTTGTCTGCTGGGACTTTTTTTTTTCTTTTTAACACATCAAATTTTTTTTAAAAAAATAGAGTACAAATATGTTTGTATGACTTAATGACAGTACTTAACAAGTTGGCTTTTTTTTTTTTTATTGTTTTTGCCATACATTGTCATGATATCACCATGGGTTTACATATGCTTCCCTTCGGGAACCCCCCTCCCTCCTCCCTCCCCCCCGGGAAATCTCGCTGCACCAGCCCCGAGCATCAATCCTGGGATGGCGATTGATTAGACATATGATAATTAACATGCTTCAATGCCCTTCTCCCATCTCATCCCACCCTTACCCTCATCCACAAAGTCCACAAGTCTATTCTATACATCTGCGTTCCTTTTGTTGTCTCCCATGTTGGGTTCTCATTACTGTCTTTCTAAATTCCATATATATG
>ML663575.1:2178532-2257596 GCA_007570785.1 Antilocapra americana | reverse complement strand
TGTTTGTCCATTGCTTCATTGGCTATTATTTTCTCCCATTCTGAAGGAACATACCTCAACATAATAAAAGCTATATATGACAAACCCACAGCAAACATTATCCTCAATGGTGAAAAACTGAAAGCATTCCCCCTGAAGTCAGGAACAAAGCTTTATATTCTTAAAGTTCAATTTCATTTAGCTTAAAATAAAAGCCTCCACTTTGAGGTAGCAGCTTACATCTCTCTGTTCACTTTCTCTGCAGGTAAGATGTTCACCTCTTAGTTGAAATTTCTTAGAGATGGGTTTTGAGTCACTGCCGGTAGAGACCATTGGCAATGTTAGGCAGAAACCACAGCTCCAAGAACTAGGAGGTGACGGTGATGCACGGAGGGGATGTGGTTGGGTGTTTAATAGCAGTTCTCCAAGATCTACTTGGCTACAGCACTAGGCTGGGTTCATCTTAGGGTTTTTGAAATACCCAGGAGTGTTCATATTGTTTTGTGTTTTCCCTAATGAGGCACCACAGAGCAGGGGGAAGAACATGGATTTCACAGCCTATGAATTTCAATTTGAAAATCGCTAATAAGGACCTACTATGTAGCACAGGGAACTCTTGAAATACTCTGTAATGGCCTATATGGGAAAATACTCTAAATAAAGAATGGATATATGTATGTGTATAACTGATTCACTTTGTCATACACCAGAAGCTAACACACCATTGTAAATCAACTACACCCCAACAAAAATTAAAAAAAATTGCTCTTGACTTAACAGCACACTAGTGGAGTGGTCAGAAGATGGGGAGACCTGAGTTTGGAATTCAATTCCTTCAATTACATGTGTCTAAACATTTCCAATCCTCAGTTTCTTCATCTGTAAAGTGGGGGTAAGCCATAAAACCTCCCTAAAGACTTGGTTGCCAGGATCTGACATACATGGTCCTGACTATTGTGATCAAGTTTAGCCATGAGAGGTTCATTTAACCTCTCTGACCCTCATTTATTTTCCTCATTGGGGCAATGCTGAGGACAATCTCAAAATGTTTATAGCGGAGTCTGACAGCTGGTGGCTCTCAAGAGAAAGTTACAATTAGGATTCTTACTATTAACAGCATTATTCGTGTCATTACTAATGAAGTTAATGCTACTTAGTATGAGTATGATTACTGGCTTTAGAAACAGTTTTAATTATTTTAATAATCATTATATGATTTAATATGATTTTAATAATCAGGAAAGTGTGAGTAAAAGAGAAGATGCAGTCAAGACCCAGATCTGGTCCAGAAAACTGATGATTGGAGGTATATTTTATTATTTTTGCATCTTTGAGATCACATGGATGTTTCCCTCAACTCACCCCTGCCTTTCTCTCTTCTGCCCTTTGGAGAGCATTCATCTCCTATTTTCAGAATGATTTAAAAAAGCAAGCCATGAGGCCAGTACCAGCCCTCTTTCCTCAGCTGAAGTGATTTCAGTTTTCTCTAAAATATGAGATTTTTTCCCCCCTGGCTTGTATTTACTATGCACAGATGCAGAAGGAGAATTACTCAAGTTTTGCAATAAAAATAAGCTTGGCTTTGCAAGCACCTGCTTTCCGCCATTTAATAATGCGAGCTCCCTTCTCCTACAGGCTTCTGTTTACTCTTCTGCAAATTATTTTTGTTCTCAGTTGACAAAGATAAATGACGGGATTAATATATATTGAAGAAGTCTCTGGGAACAGTATGCCAGCCCAGAGGAAGGGTGGGTCTTATTTCCCTCAGGTAAGGCAACACAGCAAACTGGATTAAGAGTAATTTGCTGTGGGGCTTACAGATGATCACGATCCATTAGTGGTACACCATTTATGAAAATTGCTTTTTCTTAAATAAAAATTAGAATGACTTTCATTACCTTGTCAGGACTGAGCCGAGCCAACTGCGTGTTCCCCCAAGGGAAAGCAAAACGCCAGTGACAGGTTTTGATTTTTGGTTTAACCTCAACACAATCTCCAAACTGTTGAAAGTAACAGTGAAAGAAAGATGGGGCAGAGAACTTCCATCTGTAAGGTGCAAGGATCCTGTTGTACAATTATGGCTGAAAACTAGAAAGGAAAATATCTGTCAGAACAATGAGGAAAGGGAATCCGGGTTGTATCTTTGGAGAACTGTTTTTAGAATTATACAAATTGAAGCAGTTTAAGCAGAGAGTTTGCCGACTAACACCAAGACTTTCAATAGGATGGCATTTTTGTTTTAATATTATAGAATCTTTTTGAGTTATAAAGGTCATATTTTTCAACCAACTGATTTGAATGTCATCTAAACATCTCTCTTATCCTGACATTCTCAGCATCAAGTCCAGAAATTCTCACCATCATCTGATGTGTTGTAAACCCTTTTTTAATGTTCTTGGCTGTCTGATGATAGAACATTTTCCACTTGTGAGGAATGTATCATATATTTTTTGAGCCCCAAATGATGTTAAGCCTTTTTAACACATGAACAATTTTTTAAGTGAGATAATAAAAGTTGTCAAACTCATTATTGATGGCTAAGTGTGGAAAAGTTTTTTTAATCGTCTCTGTTTTAGTAACAGGGCAAAATAGTCTTCCTCTCACATTATATTTCCAATTTCCATCTTACGGCAGAGTTGCCATCAGGTCAATACCTTCAAAGAGAAATAAAAAGAACGTAGGGCCCAGCCATGTCCCTAACATTGTACTTAACCTCCCTCAGGCTTGTCAAGATCAAAGGCAGCTATGGGTTTGGTACAAGAGTATGTCATGGATGGTTGCAAAGTCATGCATCTCCTACAACAGAATTGGGGTGTGGATCGCATGCATGATTCAGAAAAGAGAAAGGAAGACGTGTGTTTAGGGCAATTGGCGAAGTTAGAGTAACACAGTGTTCTTGCCTGGAGAATCCCAAGGACGGAGCAGCCTGGCGGGCTACAGTCCATGAGGTCAGAGTCAGACACGACTAAGCAACTAAACAACAACAACAAAAATAACACATGATTCTGCCCCAAGTTAAACAGGGAACTGGACCTCTCTTGAAATGAGAAGAGCAACCGACAAGATGCATTTTTTAAGAAATGAGATTCTAAAGCTCTCACTGGCCCTGAAATACCTGGAGCGGCCAGGTCAGCCTGGCATGACCTCCGTGGTTCCTTGGTCACGGGGATGGTCTTCAGTGATGGCGATGGGGCCCCTCAAGCAGC
Source organism: Antilocapra americana (assembly GCA_007570785.1). Taxonomy (NCBI): domain Eukaryota; kingdom Metazoa; phylum Chordata; class Mammalia; order Artiodactyla; family Antilocapridae; genus Antilocapra; species Antilocapra americana. The sequence goes on along the minus strand of ML663575.1, from coordinate 2,254,411 downwards.
ACCCAGTTCCCTTCTCTGCATTTGTCCAGCTCACAGACACATAAATTCCAAGGTCGCCAAACTCGACCCTGGCACCTGGGCCTGGGTGAGCACAGAAAAACAGACTCACCATCCAAGGGACTTAGATGGAAGAGCAGGGCAGAGTATAAACCCTGCAAAACTTGGCTTTATTGATTCTGAAAACCTTTACAGCATCTGAGTGAACAAGGTTTTGGTGGAGTCTTTGGAATATCACACCAAAGCAAATTTGCCACATAGGCTGACAGGTAGTAGGTCTTCACACACCCAGTGGTCCACAGTGGAATTTTCCAACTTAATTCTTCAGTGAGTCAGAAACTTTCATGTTCCCTGGAGACTAATAGCTGACTGATGATATAACTCAGAATCAATCTGAGGTCAGCTCTCACACCAACAGAAATCCTGTCCTCCACAAAATTACAAAAAGTAGGCCAGTTAGTGCTGCATTCAGACAACATCTAAGGATGGATCAGAAAGGAAGAACAGAGACTCATTCAGTTCAGAGATATTGAGAGGTTCCTTCTGGTAGTGGTTCACAAGCAACTGAACCAATTCAGGGTTTTCTATCCAAGAAACCAGAAGTCTTTTGGTGTGCTTATCTATGAAGGATAAAGGGAAAACGAGATTCCTGGAGGAAATCGGTTCCCTCCTGTGTGTTGTATTCAGTCGCTAAGAACTGTCCAACTCTTTGTGACCCCAGGGACTGCAGCAAGCCAGGCTTCCCTGTCCTTCACCATCTCCCTGAGTTTGCTCAAACTCATGTCCATTGAGTTGGTGATGCCATCCAACCATCTCATCCTCTGCTGTCCCCTTCTCCTCCTGCCTTCAATCTTTCCAGCATCAGGGTCTTTTCCAATGAGTCGGCTCTTTGCATTAGGTGGCTGATGTACTGAAGTATTGAAGCTTCAGCATCAGCATCAATCCCTCCAATGAATATTCATACATGACTACAGAATTCCTATGACTGTAACTCAATGGCCAACCTGCACATAGAAATATGAGTTACCTGGAAGGACTCCTGTCTTTTAAATATTGAGATTGCATTTCACATAACAGCTATCTCTAGGAACCCTGTAAACACTGGTTGAGAGAATTAATCACCTTATCTTCTGCAGCTGGGGTTCAGATCAACCCAGAGATGGAATTTGGGGAACATGCATTGGGATCCCTGAAAAATACTTACTAAAGGGTGAGAGAACAATAGGCAGAGACCATCAGAAGCTAGCATCTTTATTATGGGGCAGTACCCACTTTAAAAACCGCTGTCCTAGGACTCTTCAAGAGGTAGAATCTGAATTTCTCATAGTTCAAATCATCTTCAGTATTGTCTTCAATATGTGCCATATAAAACAAAAATATATGCCAAGAGGTTACCACATTTATGTTCAATATTTTTTTTGCCATGTTACATTCTCTACCTATAATCTACCTTCTTGTGTTATACTGAAAAATATACAAAGTTAAAAACTAAAGAATGCTGATAGACAGCTATATGTAAAAAAGGAACATGTCCTCAAACCATACACAAAGATAAATTCAAATGTGAGATTAGGAACCATAACACTCCTGAAGAGAGCACAGGCTGAACACCCTTTGGCACGAGTCATGGCCGTGTCTTTTTGGGTCCATCTTCTGGAGTAATGGAAACAAAATAAAAAATAAGCAAATGGGACCTAATTAAACTTAAAAGCTTTTGCACAGCAAAGGAAACCATTAACACAATGTAAAAGAGAATCACTGAATGAGAAAAAAAAATATGTGCAAGTGATAGGACTGATAAGGGATTAAAATTCAAAAAGTATTAACCGCTCATGTGTGTGCTGTGTCGCTCATTTACATCCAACTCTTTGCAACACTGTGACCTGTAGCCCGCCAGGTTCCACTGTCCATGGGGTTTCTCCAGGCAAGAACACTGGAGTGGGTTGCCATGCCCTCCTCCAGGTGATCTTCCCAACCCAGGGACGGAACCCAGGTCTCCCGCATTGCAGGCATATTCTTTACCGACTGAGCTACCAGGGAGTCCCATTAACAGCTCATACACGTATCAAAAAAAAACCAAATTAAAAAAAAAATAGGCAGAAGACCTCATAGATATTTTTCCAAAGAAGGCATACAGACGACTGTCAGGCACATGAAAAGATGCTCAACATCACTAATTATTAGAGAAATGTAAATTAAAACTATAATGAGGTATCACTTCATCAGTTCAGTTCAGTCACTCAGTTATGTCCGACTCTTTGTGACCCCATGGACTGCAGCACGCCAGCCTTCCCTGTCTTTTACCCATCTCCTGGAGCTTGCTCAAACTCATGTCCATCGAGTCGGTGATGCCATCCAACCATCTCATCCTCTGTCGTCCCCTTCTCCTCCTCCCTTCAATCTTTCCCAGCATCAGGGTCTTTTCCAATGAGTCAGTTCTTCACATCAGATGGCCAATGTATTGGAGCTTCAGCATCAGTCCTTTACTTCATACCAGTCAGAATGGCCATCATCAAAAAGTCTACCAATAACAAATTGTTGGTAAGGGTGTGGAGAAAAAGGAACTCTCATACACTGTTGATGGAAATGTAAATTGGTGCAGCCGCTATGGAGAACAGTATGGAGGTTCCTCAGAAAAACTAATAATAGAACTGCCATATGATCCACCAATTCCACTCTTGGGCATATATTCAGGAAAAAAAAAAACCCACTAACTCACAAAGATACATGCACCCCAATGTTGACAGCAACACTATTTACAATAGCCAAGACATGGAAGTAATCCAAGTGCACATCAACATTTGACTGATTTAAGATGATGTGGTAAATATATACAACAGAATAAAACTCAGCCATAAAAAAGAATGAAATTCTGCCCTTTGCAGGAACATGAATGGAGCTAGAGAATATCATACTTAGTGACATAAGTCAGATCAACAAGGACAAATACTGTATGATATCACTTATACGTAGAATCTAAAAAATGATTGTGTATAGCAAACAAATATATATATATCAAAACAGAAACAGACTCACAGACATAGATAAAAAAAAGTGGGGAAAGGAAGGGGGAGGAATGAGTTATGGGTAAGTGATTAAGAGATACAAACTGCTATGTTTAAAATAGATAACCAACAAGAATATATTGTACAGCACAGTAAATAGAGCAAGTGTTTTTTCCTTGAATCACTATGTTGGACACTTGAAAGTAATAGGATGTTGTAAATCAATTAAATTTCAATAAAAGGTAAAGATAAAGTACGCTAAGTCCTGTGTTTTGCCTTAAAAAGTGTATCATTTAAAAGTGAAGTATGTTATTTTTGCTTTCCTGCCCATTCTTTTGGTGCTTGTCTTCCTGTTTGAGGACGGTCCCTTCCCTGGTTCTCTGTGCCCCAGAATTAACTCCTCTCTGTTCTCATTTGATTTGGGAGACACAGAGCTGAGCTCTATTTCCTGAGAACAGTTGTCTGTGGTCGTCTGTGGTCCTCTGTTTTGTGTTCTGCCGCTCAGCATCTCCTAGTGCCTACAGACCAGAGATGGTGCTCGTTCTTGCTAAGAAGTGCAAGAAGTTATTGCACTTAACATGGATTAAGGCTCACAGTACTTTTTTTTTTTAAGTGCTTTGGTATATTGAAGTCCATAGCAGTTGCCTTCCCTACCTGGCCTCCTTCCTTCTGGTGGAAGAACTCCCTTTGTCCTTTAGGGCAGGACTTGTGGTCTGATGTGGGTGGCTTGTCTTCCAAGGGCTAACACCTCTCCTAGGCCCGGTCACGGTCAGCCCACCATTAGAGGTCTTCTGGCGAAAGAGACTTGGTCTCTGGGGTGGTCAAGAAGGAATATCAAGCCCCAGGCTATAGGGATTCATTTTCCCTACAAGGTGGGAGAACTGGTCCAGTGAATTCAACAGGGAGAAGCAGAGGGTGCCATGAGGGGAGAACAGGGCATCACTGGGCTGCTGGATCCTTCCATGCCTGCATTCCCATCTAGGTGAGCAAATATGTTCCACTTTCTGCTTCAGCAAATCTAAATCTCTCCCTTCCAGCTGAAAGAGTCCTAATTAACACATAATTTGACTCTTCTTTATCAAATTCCTGCTATGTACCACATACACAGTCCTAGACATTTGGGGTTCAAGAATCCCTTTATTTATGTTATCTTAAAGGGGAAATTTTATTTTTACTGGCTCTCTGAAGATTAGCCAGTTGAATCTCCAGGGAGAAATTCTCTCCATTTCACAGAGGAGAAAATTGAGGCTCAGAATGATTTAGCCACACGCCTCTTCCCTTCTTCCCCTGCTCCCATCGCTCTCCCTTCTTCCTTCCTTCCTCCCTACACTGGTCCCCCATGTCCTAGTTCTTCTTAGACACCTAGGACAGGCAACTCTGACAGGGGATGTTGGATTTAGAATCAGGATGTGTGGTTCCCAAGCCTGTTTCCACTTGCAAATACACATGCCCTAGATCAGCATGCTTGACCTCCTTTAGCCTCAGTTTCTCTGTCTGCAGAATGGGGAGAATCCTTTCCCCAGATGCTGGTCAATGCCTGTCCCCGTATCAACTTTGGCCTGTCTGGCTAGCTTTCTGCTTTTGGCATTGAATGAGGTTTTCCAAGCACAGTTGAATCCCCTGGTCCCAGCCTGCCTTCTGTTGATCTCGGCATCGATATGATCGTGTCCTCAGAGGCCAAGTCCTCCTGGGGTCCTCACTTCCTAGACTGCTCAGACTGCTCCCTACCAGCAGCATCAGCAGCCACCAAGATTTGTCAGAATTGCACGGTCGCAGGCCCCCCAGGCCCCCTGAACCCAACCCCAAATTTCAACTGGACCCAAGATAGGGGTGTGTGCCCACGAGGGGGAAGCTCTGCTCAGAAACCATGGTTTCTCCGTCTTGGCTCCAGCTCCCGGGCACTGTATGTGAATCACGGGCAGCTGATTCAAAAAGTGAGACACGCACTTTCCCTCCCTCCCAGGCTCCTGGTGAGGAGTCTCTTCCCTAAAGCTCAAGTCACGTGCTGGGGACTCTCAGACGTCAGGAGAAGCAGCCAGTGAGGGCTTGTTCCCAAGTTCAATCTTGTTCTGATGCGAGACTGGCAGATGAAACAAGAGAAGACGAGGTGTTGAAGCAAGGAATACGAGCCAGCTGACTGAGGAGATCGCCATCAAGTGTCTTCATAAAAACCATCTTTTTGGGTCTGGATGACAGGATCTTTTATAGAACAGAGAGGGTGAGGAGGTGAGGAAGTAAAGTAACTTGATCATTTATTTTGCAAAATAGGAAGAGATGTGTTCATTTGCCCTCTTCCATTGCCATTCTCAGGTGGGCAGGGTCAGATTGTCTCCCTGTTAGCTGAACTTAGCTTAACATTCAGGACGAGGGGCAGGTTCCCTCAGGCAGGCTTCTATATAGGATTATAATAACAAAAGCATCACAAAACACAGGGTAAAGTCAAAGGAACATCCAGCAAGGAGTCAGAATTGGCTCTTCCCTGTTACAGTCTTCCTGCTGGATGGAACTTTGGAAGTTGGGAAGCATTAATAAGATGCAGTTTAAAATAATTGAGAGTATAAATCTGAGGAATGGTGTGGATAGAAGCTGGCCTGCCTTTAGTGTGTAGCAGATGGAATCGGGGACACCTGGTCAGGACAGCAGGGGTACCAGCCCCAGGGTGCAGGGAGGTGACCACCTGGGGTATGGGAGGTGGAGCTAGATGGCAGAGCACTGGGGAGAAAAAGACGACTTTGGGGCGGGGATGCGGGGGTTTCCTCCATGCAGCTCCTCGGAGGTCCTCATTGATTTTGTCAACCTCAACCCAGTGCAATGGCTCCAGAACCCGGGCTCCTGTCACCTCACTGTGGTTGAACCTGGGTGTTGTTGTCGTTGTTCAGTCACTCACTCATGTCCAACTCTTTGAGATCCCATGCACAGGCTTCCCTGTGCATCACCAACTCCCGGAGCTTGCTCAAACTCATGTCTATCACGTCAGTGATGCCATCCAACCATCTCATCCTCTGTCATCCCCTTCTCCTCCCGCCTTCAATCTTCCCCAGCATCAGGGTCTTTTCCAATGAGTCGGTTCTTTGCATCAGGTGGCCAAAGTACTGAAGCTTCAGCTTCAGCATCAGTCCTTCCAAAGCCTATTCAGGACTGCAAATGATCTGTAAATTGGTACTTCCCTGGCCTGGGAGTTAATCAGGGCTGCTGGTCACCCCCTGGGCCCTGTGGCTAATGCCAGTGCCTCCCAACCCCATCTGGACATTAGCAAAACCCAGAACAGTTTCTTTCTCCAAGTGTGTAAGCTGAGTCCCACCCCCTGAGACTCCCATTCAGCTGGTCTGGGGTCAGACCAAGAATTGGTATATTTTAAGCTCCCAGGTGGTGTTCCTGGGTACACACCATCACCAAACTTTGCTCTGTATTACTGGAATCTGGTGGGGATGAGATGAAGGGGAGAGGGGATCAAGGACCAGAGAGGTTAAGCCACTCACCAGAGGTCACACAGCTTAACTAGTCTCTGAGCCAGGACTGGCACCTAAGAGGCAGGATCCTCACCCGGCTGCCTCTGGGGTTGGGGGTGGGTGGGGGTGATGTATGCTGTCCACTCTTCTCTCCCTTTGTCTGCTGTTAACATCTGGGGATACCTATAGATGTTCTGTGGATCCTCAGAGCTTCCTGAGTTACATGTGGAATTAATTCCATCTCCATGAGGTCAGAGTTCAGCCTAGTCATCAGTACTGGGAATGGCTTCACCTGGTGCCATGCAGTGGGGTCCACCCCAGGTGTGAACAGGCCCCACAAACAATGAGGGAGCTCTTGCTGGTTTGATGTCCAAGACACAGACCTTTGATTAAATTGAGGAAGCTGCAAATTTAGAAAGAAAGAAAAAAAAAACTTCCATTTTCCCTTTCAACCCCTCCCAAACAGAGCTGCCAAGTGAATCTTGCAAAATGCACTGAGTACCTGCCTTTTTGCTGGCTCTCCATCACCTTCAAGGCAAAATCTGGACAAAATCCCACTGCTCTCCCCTGGTCCTTAATGTTCAGCTTACTGCACACATTTCACCAAACCAATCTAGTAATTATTTCCACAGAATCCCTTGCTCACATCATTTCTCAAGATTTAGAAAACTCTACAGAAGCATTTTTCTATTCTTCCTCTCTCAGTGGCCCTGTAAAAGGTCCCTGTCTCCACTGAAAATCCCACTTTAGACAGCAACTCCTTATTCAAATTTCTAGATGGCTCTTTGTTCCTGCCCCCAGGGCTTTTGCACTTACTTTGGTTCTGTCTTCCTTGTTCTTTCTCCTAAACAGCTCCTTCTTCAGTCTTGCCACCCCCACCAGATGACAGTCTTACATCACCTGTTTCACCTTCCAGGACACATCAGTATTTGATAGCATTCTTGACCTTTTTTGCCCAACTGTGTGTTATCTGCCTTGCCTTACTTAAATGTAGACTTCAGATGTGGAACTCCTCTGTTGCTCAGGGCTGTCTTCCCAGTACCCAGCACAGTGCAAACACATAGGAGCTCAGTCAGCATCAGTTCAGTAAACTAATCCATGACTCAATTATTTGTGGCCAGGATGCTCCAGATTCACCCAGACTTGTTGTGCAACCCACACCTGGCCTCTGGTCTCTGGGCTAACATCTGTCTGTCACCCCCTCTTTTCACCAATGAAATGTTAAGTGCCTTCAGAGATGGGGCCTTGACATCCAACTTCACTGGGGGACAAGTGATCAGGAAATAAGTAGAGCTGGTATCCTGCCTCTTCATCCCCGCATGATCTAGGAAGCCAAACTCTGTGTCCCAGGGAGTGAAGGACAGTGCTGTCTCTGCCCACTGTGAAAATGGGTAATTTTGAAAACAAAGCAAAAAAAAAAAATAATAACTGCCTTGCTTGTAATAGCATTGAGTCATAAAATTTTATACATTAATCTGCAAAAGAAATCCTAAGCGAGGGCAGGGATCAGGACACTATGACCCCTGGGCCAAAGGCCCCTAGTCATCTACTTTCTCATGGCTTAGTAAGAATGGGTTTCAGTGGTTTTCAATGGCAACATGTTAAATGGCTGTATGCTATGTTTGCTTAGTTGCTCAGCCGTGTCTGACTCTGCAACCACATGGACGGTAGCCCACCGGGATTCTCCAGGCGATGGAGAGGGTTGCCATTTCCACCTCCAGGAGATCTTCCCAGCCCAGGAATGGAACCCAGGTCTCCCATATTGCAGGCAGAATTTCTACAATCAGAGCCACTGGGGAAGCCCCAAATGGCTGTATATACCCCCCAGATAATATTCTTGAATTTTCTCTTTGACCTGAAACCCTAAAATATTTATATTTCCACTCAGGTTCTTCAGTGAAAGTTGGCCAACCTCTGGTTTAGAGGAAACTGTATCTTCCAAAAATCGTACAAACCAACAACTGGATCCTTCTGCTGTTGTTCAGAAGATCAAAACCGCACAGGATGGAGTGAGCCTGTGGGTACCAGACCTGGGGACTGGGGGCTGCCTAATTGGGAGAAGCTCTGAGTTTGGGGGTCTCTATCTCGCTGTCTTCGGGAGGAACTCTCACTCATGAGCCCCAGGCACCAAGCACATCATAACAGACTGGGGCAGTCAAAGTCCATTTTTGAAACAGAATGATGTGTGAGTCTGAAGGAAGAAAGCATTTCTAGCAGCCTTAATTTCACTGGAAGTAATGTGCATACGGTATCCTTTTGATAAGAAAACTATTCCTGTCATTTGGACCTCTTTTTTCATGGCCTAGAAAACACTTAGCAATGATTATGACCTTCATTTTTCTTTCTTTCTTTTTTTAACAGCTCTTTATGGTTTTTCTGGACTTTCACTTGCATATATGATTTTATCTCCTGAAACATACATGGGCTAGTATGTGATTGAAATGAAAGTCCCTGAATTAAATGACTAGCTTTTTTTTTTTTTTACCCAATACTTACCATTCCTTGCCTGTCTTTCAGAGAGTGAGCTAGTTTACTTTAAACATCTGGACACCCTCCTTTCAGTCTTCCTGAACCATGTGAAGCATAACTGCGATGTGAACAGGTAAGTCTGAGCTGTTCTGAGCCATCAATCATTAGTGCCTTAAGTTTGTAAGACCTTTCCTGATGCACCTGGTTCAGAGACATTACCCAAGAGCTAAGGTGGGGCCCTCTTCTTGGAGGTCCTCATGCATTTTTCTGAAATAAAAACAAAATTTGCCAACTCCATTTAAACTCTATCCTGCTGTTAAACTAGAACAATGACTGTATCCACGCTGTCCCAGCCTTCTGTTTCTCCTCCCCAGTTTGAACAAATGTTACCAGCTACAAGGCTTTTGGAGTTATTACCAGATAATAATTTCACCAGCCCTCTGGGTTTAGAAAACAATAGTTGGGGTAAGCCCGTTCTGATCACCTGCTAATCCGAGATAATTGCTTGCGGGTTTCTTGGGGAAGCTGAGATTCTCAATGCCGGATTCACTGAATGGCTCTAAGGGAAGGGTCTTGGGCGTGTTTGGCCTCTGCCGGCAAACCTGAGGTTTGAGCAGAGGTTCTGTAGCAAAATTACCTCTTCTTCCAAAAAAGACCAGCCATCAACTCCCTGTAAAATCATTGCATTCACTGAGCAGTTCTAAGCCACTCTTTTATAAATTTCCCACTTTCTCCTGCCCTCTCTTTTCAGCTTCCTTTCCTTTTCTTCTTTATTTGTTTCTATAGCTGTTGTTTTCCAGTTGTTTAATAGGCATCTGGTTAAACCCTAGACGGTGGCTGTTGAGGATGGCTCTCTGCTGCTTGGGGGATTTGAGTAGTTTTGAGTGGCACAGGGCACCCTGTCTTGGCTTCTCAGTTCCTGGGAGGAAACATCAGAATTGTGCTGGATGTGGGATTTCCCTGGTGGTCGGTCCAGTGGCTAAGACTCTGTGCTCCCAGTGCAGGGGCCTAGGTTCGATCCCTGGTCAGGGAACTAGAGCTCATATTCTGCAGCTGAGAGTTCATACGCTGCAGCTAAAGAATACACGTGCCACAGTGAAGATGGAAGAGCCCCAGTGTCACAACTAAGACTTGGCACAGTCAAGTACATAAATATTAAAAACAACATCATGTTGGTCCCACCGAGACTGCTGGTAAATCCCCAGTGTGGCTTGAATTCTCTAACCAGCCACTTGGCAGCATTTGCATTAAACTCGGACCTCATAGCCTCAAACCAAGAACACTGAAGGCCAGGACATGATGACCTGGTTCCCAGAAACTGTGCTTTCAGGAGTAGGGCAGGAGGGGCTGGAAGTCGAAACTGCGGGGCTCACATGGGGAAGTGAATCTTCTAGGACCACGTGCTCTTTGTGAAAGTGCGAACCCAGCTGTTCTCCAGGTCCTGGGGTCTCCCGGATAAGATGCTTTCACACTCTGGAAGGGCTTCTCACACCTCCGTGTTGCAGGAGATTTGAACATCATTGCCAAGGGCTCTGTCAGCAAAGTCCATAAACTCACCCTGCAGCTCATTTTCATGGGAAATCCAGATTCATAACTGCCTTCTTGCTTCTCTAGGCCTCAAAGTGTTTTCACGTCTTTGCCTGTTTTCCGAACTGCCTGCTCACTCCCCAGGTGACTCAAGGGCTCCCATGTCTGCCCATCCCCAGGCTGACGATAAACGCCCCTGGAATTAGCTTTGGGTCTTAGGAGATGTTGTCACAGTGGAGCTTCAGGGACAACTAAGAAAGCCAAAGGTCACTGAAATGGCTGTGCTTTCTTTGCAGTCCTGGGGCCTAGATGCACTCTAGTGCAGAAAAATTTTGAACAATAACAACCAAAATCTTAAAGCCAGACCTGTCTTGATGATTTTCTTGGTTTTTTTTTCCATTCTTATATTCAAAGCAGGCAATGAAACATTGAAGAATCACAAAATTGTATCCTTTTTCTAATATTTTGCAGTAAAATATATCATCTTCTGTCAGAGCAATGTTCTAAGCTTCTTGTAACCTGTAAGAATATATTTAAAAATATATGATGCCCATGAAAAAAAATGTCCAGTCAGTCAATCAGTTCAGTCGCTCAGTTGTGTCTGACTCTTTGCAACTCCATGGACTGCAGCGTTCCAGGCTTTCCTGTCCATCACCAATTCCTGGAGCTTGTTCAAACTCATGTCCATAGAGTTGGTGATGCCATCCAACCATCTCATCCTCTGTCAACCCCTTCTCCTCCTGCCTTCAATCTTTCCCAGCATCAGGGTCTTTTCTAGTGAGTCAGTTCTTCGCATCAAGTGACCAATGTATTGGAGCTTCATCTTCATCATCAGTCCTTTCAATGAGAATATTCAGGACTGATCTCCTTTAGGATGGGCTGGTTGGATCTCCTTGCAGTCCAAGGGACTCTCAAGAGTTCACCAACACCATAGTTCGAAAATGTGTCCACCACATAGTAAATGGTCACCTGTTAAGGAAAAAAATGTATCTTTGTAAATATCTTCAGCATTGATATTTGTAACGTTGTTACAAAAGTAGGGCATGGGCTTTTTCTCCTTTAATCCTCATAGGAAAACATCAGGTGGAAACTATTAGTGGTGCTCACTTCACAGGGAAGGAACTAACTTTGGGCAGTTTAGGTGAATTCCCCAAGGACCCTACAACAGTAGGGTCCACAGTGAGGTCCATCTCCTGATCTGTAAAGGACACTCATGTTGCAGGACACGTCTCAGAAGTCAGGACAGTGTTCCCCAGGGCTTGGTCACCTTGTGGATGTTCACTGTTGAGGGACCAGAAACACCACCAGGAGGAGCCAAGTTGACCCAGCAAAGCTGAATCTATTACACTTACTGCAGTTGGGGGGACAGCCTGTGACTGTAGGACCTCAAAATGAGGACTTCAGGGAAGGCTATTTACGGGGTCTTTGGGCCAAAGTGATTTTTAAATCAGGTCTTGCAAGGTGGGGAGCCATTGGGATTAATCAGGGATTTTCCCCTTATCAGCTAAGGCACAGAAAGTAACAATCATGAAATGGACCTCAAGGAGTTAGTCTTGATAAATAAGCTATTTAGTTCATTCAGTCTTATTTTCCAGGAGTGGAAATTTCCTGCAGCAGGTGGGGGATAGGGGGCAGTAAGTTATTTTTGCCTGTTCTCAATAGTTTTTAACAGGGCATATGGAATTTAAAAAAATTATTAAAGCATACTGGATTTACAATGTTGTGTTGATTGCTGCTGTGCAGTAAAGTGATTTAGGTATACATATATATATATATACCTTCTTTTTAAAATATTCTTTTCCATTATGGTTTATCATAGGATATTGACTACAGTTCCCTGTTCTCAGCCAGTAGCCCCTTGTTGCTGATCAGGGCAAGTTGCTTTTGCTTCTCAAACACTAAGGACAGAAAAGGGATCACAAGCAGATGAAATTGCTGCTCCCAAGGAGCTGTGTCCCCTGAAAGGTAGCCCCTGTCCTGACTGGACAGCTGAGAAAACAAAGGCTCAGGGAAGGGGTGACAGCAAGGTTCCAACTCGCACAGGAGTCACAGTTGGGCTCAAGGTTGAAATCAGAGTTTACACCTTGGCTTTTGAGCTGCCGACACTGGGAATGTGATGAACCCCCACACCCCTGGCCCATCCCAGGAGCGTTTCTCTACTCCAGGCCAGGGATGTGCCCACAGAAAGGTCAGTGGAGAGGGAAGAACGAGCCCCTGGGGGAAATTTACTCAGAGATGACTTCAGAAAAGCCATCTATTGCAGAGTCCCCTGGCTTCTGTTTTGGTGTTTTCCCCTGAGGCATGTGGGATCCGAGCTCCCTGGCCAGGGATTGAACCCACACCCCCTGCATTGGAAGGGGACCACCAGAGAAGTCCTACCTCTGGGAGTTTTGATGAACTTTATTAGCCTATAGATTGCTGAAGTTTTATCTTTTAAGTTATGAAATATCCTAGGGATGGGTATGGTTGGGGATATTGTGGCTTATTTCTTTTTGAATTATTTTTAAAATTTTTATTTACTTATTTTGGTTTATTTATGTATTTGGCCACGCATATAGCAAGTTGAGGTGCTGCCGTGGTGGCTCAGATGGTAAAGAACCTGCCTGCAATGCAGGAGACCCGGACTGGACCTCCGGGTCAGGAAGGTCTCCCAGAGAAGGGAACGGCTACCCACTCCAGTATTCTTGACTGGAGAATCCCATGAATAGAGCAGCTTTATGGGCTGCAGTCCATAGGGTCACAAAGAGTCTGACACGACTGAGTGACTAACACTTTCACACTTTTATACATGTAGTATCTTATTTTCCTGAGCAAGGAATGAACCCTTACTCCTTGCAGTGGAAGTGCAGAGTCTTAACCATAGGACCACCAAGATCAGTGGACCAGGAAAGTCCCATATTCTGGCTTATTAAACAGCAGAGAACATTTGCTTTATATCAAACTATAGGTCACTAAAGGTCCATTGCTATCTCTTTACTCTTAGATATGAAACTTCTGATTTGTATCAATAGCAGAAAGTATAAAGTAGCAGTAGAATGTTAGAAAAGAGAGTCTGGAGTTTAAGACATTCATAAAAACAGTCAGAAATATGTGGGAAAAAATAGAATAAAAATGGAGTGATTGTGTTTTCTTGAAACAGAAACATAATTTTACCCCTAAAACTTATGGTGTCATTTTAATTTTTCAGTCAGTTGTTTTTTTCATATTTTAGCTTTATAGTTTTGTTTTATTTTTTAAGCCTAAAGGTACCAGAGCTTGGAACAGCTGTTGTTGTGTTGTTCAGTCACGAAGTTGGTCTGGCTCTTTGTTATCCTATGGACTGCAGCATCCCAAGCTTCCTTCACTATCTCCCGGAGTTTGCTCAGATTCATGTCCGCTGAGTGGGTGATTGCATTGAACCATCTCATCCTCTGCCGCCTCCCTTCTCCTTTTGCCTTCACTCTTTCCCAGCATCAGGGTCTTTTCCAAAGAGTCGGCTTTTTGCATCAGGTGGCCACATTACTGGAACTTCAGCAACAGACTTTCCAATGAATGTTCGGGGTTGATTTACTTTCGGATTGAATGGTGTGAGCCTTCTGAAGTCCAGGGGACTCTCAAGAGTCTTCGCCAGCACCACAGGTCGAAAATATCAGTTTTCCAGCTCTCAGCCTTCTTTATGGTCTAACTACACTGAATACAGAAACACCTAGGACACCTTGAATGGCTTGGCCACCAGGGGGCGATAAAGACCAGCAAATTGAGACAACATCCATACATGGTCCGCTCAGCGCCATCCATACGTTTTGGAAGGTTAGTGAAACATAGGAACTTTCTTTTAAGATGGATTGAGGATAAGTCGATAGACTTGAGCTTGATAAGATGTGATTATAGAGGATGAGGCAGGAAGTGGATAATTTAGACAGGGAACCCAGAAGTCCCTGAACTTGGCTCAGTTCAGCCAGGTCCTGGCTTTCCATCATCCACAGGTGAGCTTATGGCAGAGGCTGAGGAGGTAACAATCTGAAAAAGGCAGGGGGCTGGGATTCATGCTGAACTGGCTGGTAGCAGGGCATTTTTCCAGGAATCCAGTTTTCCAGAGGCTCAGCCTCATCAAGGCAACTGAATGAAAACTGGGGTGGGTGGACAAGAGATGAAGTTACCACTTTTGTTACCTCTTTCCTGGGTCCAACAGCAAGGCAGTGTTAGATCAGAGAGGAGACCTGGTACTGAGTCCAGTGTAATATTGAGCCTGGGCCTTCTTTTATGGTCCAAATTTTACATCCATACATGACTACTGGGAAAATCATAGCTTTGACTGTTCAGAGCTTTGATGGCAAAGTGATGTCTGCGCTTTTTAATATGTTACGTAGGTTTGTCATAGCCTTTCCTTCCAAAGAGCAAGTATATTTTAATTTCATGGCTGGAGTCACTATCCTTAGTGATTTTGGAACCCAAGAACATAAACTCTGTCACTGCTTCCAATTTTTCTCCTTCTATTTGCACTGGTTGCTATGATCTTAATTTTTTGAATGTTGAGTTTTAAGCCAGTTTTTTTTTTCCACTCTCTTTTACCTTCATCAAGAGGCTCTTTAGTTCCTCTTCACTTTCTTCTGTTGCAGTAGCATCATCTGCATATCTGAGGTTATGGACATTTCTCCTGGCAATCTTGATTCCACGTTGTGATTCATCCAGTCTGGCATTTCGCATGATATACTCTGCATATAAGTTAAATAAGCAGGGTGACAATATACAGCCTTGAAGTACTCCTTTCCCAATTTTGAACCTGTCAGTTGTTCCATGTCTAGTTCTAACTGTTGCTTCTTGACCTGCATACTGGTTTCTCAGGAGACAAGTAAGGTGGTCTCATATTCCCACCCCTTTAAGAATTTTTCACAGTTTGTTATGATCCACACAGTCAAAGTGTAGTCAATGAAATAGAAGCAGATGTTTTTTCTGGAATTTCCTTACTTTATCCAATCTTGGGGTCCCTCTTTGCCCTTTCAGTTTTGCATTAATGATAACAATCTTTTATATTAAACTCCATTACAGTAATTGCAGTAATTTCTTTCTCAGGCTGATGCAAGTTCTAGCATCACCTCCCAGCTCATCAGCTCTGCAGATAATCTGGGCTTCAGGTGTGAACTGGAGGAAATTTTGGAAAGGGCAAGAATAGAGCTGGAAGTGAGGCTCAGGGTCCTGTTGGAGTTAGCAGTGATGCCAAATTGGAGAGAGGAAGGACAGAAACCTTGAGGATAAGAAACAACTTTCAGCAGATCAGGTCAGCCCAGCGAGAGGGCAGCAGAGGGTGCTGGTTGTCCTGTCTCCCTTTTGACATCTTTCTCTCCTCTGTGTTAACCTCCTCAACCTCTTCCCTGGGTTAGAGTCTCCTTGGAAAATGATCTTTGGGTCACATGCACATTAAACATAAACAGCCAATGAAACTTCAATACATCACACAGAAACTTGCATTTTAAAAATGACCTCCATAAATAAAATCCCTAACACTGACCCCACCAAATGCTGGGAAGGGGGTAGAGCTGACTGATTGTTCATCTCTTCCAGAAACGTGCTCACATTCTGCCTATTTTATGAGAATGTTTACCCTTTTTATTCCAAATGAATTAATAAACAAATTTTTTAAATGTCTCAGTTTTAATTTTCAGTACATGAAAAATCAGTAG
This sequence comes from Antilocapra americana, assembly GCA_007570785.1. Lineage (NCBI taxonomy): Eukaryota > Metazoa > Chordata > Mammalia > Artiodactyla > Antilocapridae > Antilocapra > Antilocapra americana. The sequence goes on along the minus strand of ML663575.1, from coordinate 2,238,304 downwards.
AAAAAATGCACACAGCACAAAACTTTTGGAGTCCTCCATACTTTTTGGAAATGTAAAGGGGTCCTGAGACCACAAAGCTGGAAAACCTTTGTTATAGACTCTGCTGTTGAGATAAAGATCAGATTTAGGGGCTTTCATGGTAGTTCAGTGGCTTAGACCCTTCAGTCTCAATGCAGGGGGCCCAGGTTCAATCCCTAGTCAAGGAACTTGGTCCCACATGCCACAACTAAGAGTTCACATGCCACAGTGAAGACCTGGCACAGCCAAAAAAATAAAAATAAAACCCAGTGTGATTAGACATTCAACAACAAAAGGATTAATAGGAGGATTTAAATATACAGATATTTATTTATAGAAGGCTGGGCCTAAATGGAACCTTGACATCCAAGCAGTCCGGGTCCAGAAAGCCTACATATCCAGTCTCCTGACCCTCCCTGCTCCTTCCTCATTAATTCTCAACTGCCAGGAGTTTGGGGTTGACATGAAATAATGAGTCCCTAATTATTTTACTTTCCCACCCCAAAACACACACATGCGCAAACTCATGTACATGCACACACACACACTTGCCCTTTGAAACATACAGGCACACATATGCACACTCATGCACACTCACTGTGCTGATTTGCATGAATGCTTGTATGTGCCAGGATGAAGACAGATGGGGACAGTCACCTCTTGCACCACTGTGCCTGCATGGATACTTCAGATAGTTCTGGGGAGCAGAAGAAACAGGAATCCAGACACCAGAAGCCTGGTTCTTACCCCACTGCACTGCTCTTTGCTGAATTATGTTGGTTGCAAAAGCCTTAATCCCCGGGGCCAGGTTTCCTCACCTGAAAGATGAAAGAGTGGAAGAGGACTGAACCCACTTGGGGTTAAAACACAGTTCTTTGACAAACATGAGCAATGGTTTCAGAGTCTGGAGGGTAAAAGTTCAAACCCCAGCTTCATCTGGGGCATTTCGTTCATTTGGAAGCTCTGCTTCCTATTCTGTTACAGTGGGGAACCCTGCAAGCCAGCAGGTCTTAGTGAGGATCAAATGAAATACAGGACAAACCTAAGCACCCTCAGGTCCAGCAGAAGGACAGAGGGTGCCCACCAGCTGACTCTTCCATCCCTCAGACAGAGGGCCCACTCCTTCCCAGACAGTGAATCAGAATCACCCTGCCTCCTCTGAATGAGCTTAACACCATGTTTAAACATCATATAAGAAAAAAAGAGAAGGAACCCCCTCACACCCACTCTGGTACACCTTGGTGTTTGCCATTATTAGAACAGCAAACTGAACGCTATTGATTCAGAGGGTTTGTGGTTTACCGACCTGGTGCAGCTCAGTTCCTCTTCCTACCCCGTGACTCATGAATACACATCAAATCCTAAATAGTTTATTTACCTTCTGAACAGGTTTTTTTTTTTTTTTTTTTTTTGCTTTTTGTCCCATTTCCCTTGGGCAGATAACCCAGGATGCTTCTTTTACCCACAAAAGCAAATGGGAGACAAGAATTACTGTTTTAGAAATAGAGGAAAATATAAGACTATAAATTTTATGGGTGAAAAATACCCTCAGTAGAGGGCCTTATATGAAAAACATCTTGGTTCCAGTTTAATGTCCTGGTATAATACACCTTTCACACCCAAAATGTCCTGGAATGGGTGAGAAATTATACAGTGATTTCACTTAGAAACAGAATGCTTACTCAGTTGGGTGGAAGCAAAGATGGGGCAGTGGGAACTAGGGCATGTGGATGGAGAGGATTTCTCATGAACTCTTTCTAACCCACATGCTTTTGACAGCCTTACTCCTTGAAGGATGAATCTGATCCACCAGCACCATGTCCTGGAGCTTGTCCCCACACAGAACCTCATACCCCAACCCGAACCCACTGAACCAAGAGCTGGGTTTTAACAGGTCCTTGGAGGATCTGTGTGTTCAGTGCAGTCAGAGAACAGCTCCTTGGAAACCTTGCTTGGAGCACGTGGGCCAGAGCTTCAAGATTTCATCAGTGGTTCTTTGGAAGTTACAAGATAACTTTTCCAAAAGTCTTGGAATTAGAGGGCCTTGGATTCCAAAAGACCTTCTCTCTATGTAGCTAATGCATGAGTTCCCTGGGATCGGCCCCAACTGGGGACCCCACTGTGAACTTCGAAGCAGCTAAGGCCCCTAGAAATGCTTTTCAAGAGTGCTTCCTTAGGGCAAGCTGGAACTTGACTCTCTAGTAATACCACTCACCAGCCCATTGTTTACATCAGAGAACCACTCAGAGGATAGGTTAAGTCCCTTCTAAGTGAAGAGTTCTTTGAAATGCTAAGACAGCCCCCAAATTTGACCCTCTTTCCATTCCTTTCCAAAGAACTTCAGTAGATTCAGAACCCCTCCCTGAAAGAACAGCACCCCCGGGGGCCCTGGGCCCACGCCTCTGCCAGCCAGGCCACAGGGACCCATGTCAGCAGTATGAGGTGGCTCCCATCATACTGTTCTGATGTGCCAGAGCATTCTTAAAATCATGGTTATCCCCTTGCTTTTCAGAAAGTTCATGGAGAGCTGTGATCAGCTGGACCCTGGCAGTGGACCTTATCTGTAGTCATCAACACCTCGAAGGTGACAAACAGGGTGACGACGAGGGTTCATAATCTCTATGAAACAAGACTAGATCCTAGAGATACTAGCTACAGCAGAAAATGCACAGACCATGGACAATGATGGCCACGAAGACAGAGCTGATGGGAGGATAGACTGTAAGTCTGCAAATATCAGTGCTATTGGTCCTCTGTATTCACAGTTTCCACACCCATGGATTCAACCAACCATGGATGGAAATCTACAAGCAAGCCTGTCTATCTGGGTGAAGGGATGCATCTTCTTTTTACCCCATCAGAGCAGAGTGGAGCCAGGATTTCAAACCCAGTTGACAATGACTTGTTTGTCATGTTGTAGATTCAAATTCTTCTACACCACCATAAAACATACTTTAATAGTTAGAATGTTGGGTCATCCTGAAGAGGTTAGCTTATGTTTGGTATGATCTAACTGAGATGGCAGCTAAATGTATGAAGTGTTTTTGAAATATTTCCATCAGAATGGTGCAAGGAGTTATTCTTGGTTATTCCATGGCGATGTACTGAAAATGAAGTCCTTTTGCACACAATTGGGAATGCGGCTAAGCTGGCTTTAAATTCCTACTCTGCCATTTACTGGCTTGGTAAATTTCAACAAATAACCAAACCTCTCTGAACCTCAGTCTGCCATCTACAGAATGGGCTTAATGATATGACCTTTGGAGAGCTGATGGAAGTGTAAATGATAAGCTGTGTGTAGACCACAATGCACTCAGCAATGTGTGTGTCATGTAATAAGAAAGAAAATTAACTTTATGAGATAAAAATGAAAGGACTTGACTTCTCTAGTGGTCTGGTGGTGAAGAATCTGCCTGCCAATGCAGGGCACTCTAGTTAGATCCCTGGTAAAGACAGATTCCACATGCTGAGGGGCAACTAAGCCCATGCACCACAGTTGCTGAGTCCGTACTCTAGAGCCTTCAAGCCTTACCTACTGAAGCCTACATGCTGCAGCTACTGAGGTCTGTCCACCTTGAAATCTGTGCTCTGCAGTGAGAAGTCACTGTAATGAGAAGCCTGTGCACCGCAACTAGAGAGTAGCCCCTTCTTGCCACAACTAGAGAGAACCCACGTGCAGCAAGGAAGACCCAGTGCAGCCATAAACAAATAAATGAAAGCATTAAAAAAAAAATGAAAGGGTTTATACACCTGAAAAAGACATTGCAAGACTTGGATGTGCACAGAGATCTATTTTAAACTCTCTTGGCAAGAGAAGATGGCAGATGTGGGGGCTGGGGTTGGAAGTGCAGGTGACCCAACCTGCTTCTTTCAGCACAGACTCATGGAGAAGTTGAATCTGAAGCCTGGGCAGAATGTCAGCAATCATTTGGGAGAGGCAGGTGCTCTGTGTTTAGAAAAGCATGGCCCAAAGCTCAGTGATGAAGGAGAAAGGAGAGCTGGAAAGAACAGTAACGTGTGTTAAGCTTAGAATAAGACAGGCATTGGTACGTCATGGGAGGCTGGCTTTTATTTTCTGCAGCAGGGGTCAGCTAGCATTTCCTATTTTCCTATAAAAGGCCAGATAGTAAATGTTTTATATTTTGTATACTATATATATAGACTGTGTTCCCCAAACTCAGCTCTGCCATTGTAGCAAGAAAGCAGCCATGGACAAACTGTCATTGAATGAGTGTGGCTGTGTTTCAATAAAACTTTATTTACAAAAAACAGGTGGCAGGTAGGAGTTGGTCCGGGGGCCATGGTTTTCCAACTCTTGCCATGACTGAGAGATTTCAAAAATCACTTGGAATTTCACCATTAAGAAACTTCCTGAGTACAAGGGATCCAAAGAAAGCTATTAAAATCCTGAAATCCAGTCCAAGAAAATTTATAGGAAGAAATGATTCTGCCATGAAAAATAAACTCTCTTCCTATCTTGAAAAGGACTCCCAAGAAAATCTCTTGGGTGGGGGAATGTTTTCTCTACTCTGTGTCTGAAAATATACTTTGAGCAGAACATTCAAATGTGTTAAAGGGGTATTTCATTCAACCAGAGGTGGCGGTTTGGGGAATTGGGAGGCTCAGGAGCCAGAAGCTGCTGCTGAACAGAGAGGTTTATGTTTAGAGGGGGCGGACATCACACGGTGCCCCGAGTGTCAGCCAGCCTGGCAGCGATGGCCCCGTGGCTGGAGTTGGGCTTCCCAAGCAGGACAAGCACAAGGAGACCTTCTTTCTCTCTGCGAAGGAGGAAGTTGATGCCTCAGCCACTTCATGGCTCCACGACTGGTTTATTGAGAATTTATTGGAGACATTGCACACATGGAGAATCTCCGAAGGAATTCTAAGGTACTGGCTGAGAGGGATTTCTCTCTACAGATCAAAGGAGAAAATGTCTCCATTTGCAGAAGAGCCCCCTCTTATTGGTTACTATCGCGAACCAAACAGTGAGCTGGGAATACAGGTTGTTTTCTATAAAAGCTTCATGAAGGGACAGTGACTCACTTCATCATAAGGCTCAGATTCCTCACTCAGTAATGTCTGCTGCATGGGGAAAAAGTTGATTTTCACCATATGGTGATATTTCTGGCCCCATAAACAGCTGGAAAAATGGCTGAAAGGATGGGTGAGCATCACATAGCCAATCATCTCTGTCCCCTGTGTCCATCCTATGACAGATGAGCCATCCCAGAGTCCTGAGGGATGGCTCAGGACCACCAAACTGAGAAGAAGAGGAGTCAGGGGTCCAGCTGGTTTCCAGCATTTGGAACTCTTCTACATGAAGCCCAGTTGGAAACTTCCCATGGGGTCTTGTTCCTTCAGAAGAGGGCACGTCATCTTGAATCAGCCCAGAAATCTGAGAAGATTGGGAGACAAAATCTGTAGGAGCTGGTGGATCTCAGACATTGTCCTTCTTACTCTGAAGGCTAATAGAAGGTCCTGCATGCAGGTTGGGGGAAAACAATAAGCTCGATTTTCAGAGTTCAGAATTGGTTCTTGTTTTCACTAAGTTGCCCTCTACCTGTCAAGATAATGTATTTTTAAAATTATTTTATATTGCAGTAGCGTTGATTAACAATATTGTGTTGGTTTCAAGTATACGGCAAAGTGATTTACATGTTTCTGTTCTTTTTCAAATTATTTTCCCTTATAGATTGTTACCACCTACAATGTATTTTTAACTGGAGTTTACATGTGTTTTCAGTCCTAGTAATTAAAAGATTGAGCTAAACTTTGAGCTTTTGACTCCATATAAATATTTGCTTCCCGCAAACATGATGGGATAGTTATGACATAGAATCAAGCTATTTCTTACTTTACCAACAAAAATCCATCTAGTCAAAGCTATGGTTTTTCCAGTAGTCATGTATGCATGTGAGAGTTGGACTATAAAGAAAGCTGAGGACCAAAGAATTGATGCTTTTGAAATGTGGAGTTGGAGAAGACTCTTGAGAGTCCCTTGGACTGCCAGGAGATCCAACCAGTCAATCCTAAAGGAGATCAGTCCTTAATATTCATTGAAAGGACTGATGTTGAAGCTGAAACTCCAATACTTTGGCCACCTGATGGGAAGAACTGACTTGTTTGAAAAGACCCTGGTGCTGGGAAAGATTGAAAGTAGGAGGAGGAGAGGATGACAGAGGATGAGATGGTTGGATGGCATCACTGACTTGATGGATGTGAGTTTGAGTAAGCTCTGGGAGTTGGTGATGGACAGGAAAGTCTGGCGTGCTGCAGTCCGTGTGGTGGCAAAGAGTTGGACATTACTGAGCTACTGAACTGAACTGATTTCTTAGTTCTACTGTAAAATGCTGTAAATTTGTATTTCTTTGCTGAAATATCCTGATGTTTCACTACATGTGTGTTATATGAGGAAAAAATTATAAAGGTAGAGCATCTGTTACTTCCTTTTTTATAGTACATTTTGTCCATACTATTTAACTTTTACAATTTTTAGTCGAAGAAAGTCTAAGTTAATTTAGACTATGTCCATTATTATCTTATTTTGAAAGAGAATCAAGGGATTTAAAAAACAACTACTTAACCTGATATATACCTGTTTAATGTATTTTCTGTATATTTTGACTATGACTCAATTTGAAAGCAGCAATTTAAAACTCACTTGAATGCCTAGTTTCGTCTAAACAACAATCACAACATAAAATCCGTTTTACAATCAAATTAGTAGTCAAATAACCAACGGCAAATGGAAAATTGGTCAACGAATTATTTCTTCTATATCCTAATTCAAAACGCAACATTTAAAAATGTAAATCGCTCTTTTCAATGTTAGAGAAGCATCGATGAGTAGTTCTATGAGTAGGAAAATATTTATTAAAATAGTGGCCACCTATTGGGACTGATCTTATTCTTTTAACCATCAACCCTTGGAAGAGACATCTGGGCCAGATGGAACCCAACAGAAACTAGAACACAAAATACCGTCCACCTGTGACAGCCCACACAAAGTGGGGAAACCACAGTCTCAATGCCATTGATTTACAAACCTGGAGAATGATGTAGTGAATTAATATTTCATTGGAGAAAACTTCTTGTTTTCTTGTGTTCTTGTCCCCAGAACACTGACTGGATGAAGGGTAGTTTCTGTGGTCTTTGGTATTTTACCTTTTTTAAAAAAAACTTGTAAGAAACTGGGTTGGCCGTACAGAGTTCCAGCTTCTTTCTAAATGAGAAATGGAAAAAAGTTAAGATAGTCCATCTTCCCAGCTCCTCTTCTTTTTGCTGTTTACCATTGTTCCCAGAATTCTGCCCACTCTTAACTGTCAGCTTCATGCCTCCTTGTAATGTTGATATCAAGTCTACAGATGAATTAATAACTTTATGGGATTATAAGAAGCCTTGCAGAGCAGCATGAGTGAACTGATACTGTGTCTTTAGAACTTTTTTATCAGGCTGAGCTTGGGCTTATGGCCAGGAATCTGCTAGCTCATTACATGATGCTTTCAGAGCCTAACAAACTGAAAAAGGAGATCAAACCAATCAAAACAATCAATTCTAAAGGAAATCAACCCTGAATATTCATTGGAAGAACTGATGCTGAAGCTGAAGCTCCAATACTTTGGTCACTTGATGTGAAGCACTGACTCATTGGAAAAGACCCTAATGCTGGGAAAGATTGAAGGCAGGAGGAGAAGGGGATGACAGAGGATGAAGTGGTTGGATGGCATCACCAACTCAATGGACATGAGTTTGAGCAAGCTTCGGGAGTTGGTGATGGATAGGGAAGCCTGGTGTGCTGCAGTCCATGGGGTCTCAAAGAGTTGGACACAACTGAGCAACTGAACTGAACTGAAAAATAATTTTCAGTGGAAAGATAATTAAGCTAATGCATGTGCAATGAACATTAAAGACTTGAAAAATGTAAAGTGCCAGTCAGAAATTCCTAATATTTATCATATAGTGACCTTAAAGCTGAAGACTTGGACTGAACATAGGGTCTCAGAAACCCATTTACAAAAATATTTATAGGGTATTCTTACAAATCTAGAAACTGGACTTACTTCATGGCATCTAGCAATGGACCACTCTGTAAAGTAGGTAAGAAAAGTATTTTAAACTCTATTTAAGCTTATTAAATAATGAACCTCTTATTGAACAATGGAGGCTCACAGGGATTAAGTGCCTACTTAAACCACAACTCTGGTGACAGTGTCAGGAGTTATACCTTCCAACAAGAAAAAATCCTGAACAAGATGGCTTATAGTTGATTATTTCTACCAAACATTTAAAGATTTAACACCAATACTCAAATTCTTCAAAAAAAAAAAAAAGAGAGAGAGAGGGAGAGAATACTTTCTAACTCATTCTGAGACTAGGAGTACCTGATACCAAAACCAGACAGATTAAAATAAAACTACAGACTGATATTCCTTATGAATATTGATGCAAAGATCCCCAACAAAATACTACTAACCTGAATTAAACAGCATATTAAGCTGCATATTAAAATGAATATGTACCATGACCAACTGGGATTTATTCCTCAAATTCAAGGATGGCTCAATACATAAAAATGAATCAATGTAATATATCACATTTACAGACTGAAGAAGGCAGATGAAATGCAGAGAGTTATCTCACTTGATGCAGAAAAACCACTTGACAGAGTTCACTATTAACAATAAAAATGCTTAAGATACTAGGAATAGCAGGAAATTACCTTGATAAAATAAAAACTATATATGAAAATCTGACAGTTAATATCATAGTGAACAGTGAAAAACTGAAAGCATTTCCTCTTAAGATTAGAGACAAGACAAGGGTATCTGCTTTCACCACCTCCAGTATTTATTGAAAGCTCTAGCCAAAACAATAGGCAAGACAAGGAAGTAACAGTCATGCACATCAGAAAGGAAGAAATAATATCACCTCTGTCAGAAGATGACATAATCTTATATGTAGAAAATCCTAAAGATTACACATACACACAAATGTTAGAACAAAAAACCGAATTCACAAAATTTCAAGGTATAAAATCAACACACAAAAATAAATTGCATTTCTATACACTAAGAATGAGCAATCTGCAAAAGAAATTGAGAAGTAAATTCCATTTATAGTAGCACTAACAAGAATAAACTACCTAGGAATGAGTAGCCGAGAAGGTGAAAGACTTGTATACTGAAAACTATGAAATTTAATTTGCTAAAAAATATTTAAAAGACACAAGTAAATGAAAAGGCCTCCATGCTCTGGATTTGAAACCTCAATATTCTGAATATATCAATGACAGCCAAAGAGATCTACAGATTGAATGCCATCCCTATCAAATTCCTGGTAAGTTTTTTTGCAGAAATAGAAAAATCCACCCTAAAATTCATATAGAATCTCAGAAATTCCGGATGGCCTACACTATCTTAGATAAAAGGAAAACAAAGTTGGAAGACTTGCACTTCCTAATTTCGAGCTTACCACAGAAGCTTGAAACATTATATTAGCATAAAAGCAGAAAAAGTCTTTAATGTACCACTTTCCTATTATTTTTTCCACACAGTAAACACACGGAGTATTTGTAGAGTTAGAACAGTATTATTTGCTTTAATAATAAGCTGCTCCTCTTCCTCTTTGACCTCCTGCCTCCCCTTCAAGGCCCGGGTGGGGGCTCCCTCCTTGACTCATCTCTGCGCCTATGATCAGAATCAAGTTTACATGCATGTAAATCCTAGGGATGCAAAAATAGGTGATATCCAACATGTATGTGCATAAAGGTGAAATAACGAAACCAATTCCTCTGGCAATTCACAAAATCCATGCAATGACCTCATAATACACAGCTGCTCCTGCTTCTCTGCAGTCACATTTCTACCCCTGTCCTTGCACACACATTGGTGACCCACAGAGAAGGATGTTGTACCTCCTTGAGGGTAGATAGACCTACCCTTAAGGGTAGGTACCCTCTTTGTGAACCCATGGACTATAACACTCCAGGCCTCCCTGTCCATCACCATCTCCCAGAGTTTGCTCAAACCCATGTCCATGGAGTCAGTGATGCCATCCAGCCATCTCATCCTCTGTCGCCCCCTTCTCCTCTTGCCCTCAGTCTTTGCCAGCATTGGGGTCTTTTCCAGTGAGTCAGCTCTTCACATCAGGTGGCCAAAGCATTGGAGCTTCAGCTTCAGCATCAGTTCTTCCAATGAATATTCAGGGTTGGTTTCCTTTAGGACGGACTGGTTTGATCTCCTTGAGGGTGACTATGTGCAAGCATGCCAACATGAACAGTTCTAAGCTATCCTGTACAGTTCCCCTAAGAACACCATGGAACCCTGATTGTCATTTGCCTTTTTCAGGTTGGGAGCTCAGGGGGTGTGAAGCAATGATTCTGCCCCCACCCCAACTCCTTCCACTGGATATGAACATGGCCCTTGATGCTTCCATCACAAAGGAGTTCCACAGAGCCCTAAGAATTGAGTTGTGTGGGTTTCCACACTGGTTTTAGTTTCTGGGTTTTGTTTTGTTTATTTTGTTTTTTTCTTTCAGGATCTACTGGTGACGTTGCTCAGATTCCCCACCTGTAGAGAAAAATAACCTTGAACTCCAATCTCCAAAGTATTGATAGGGTAGCAAGTGGTGAGCTCCCTAGGAGGCAGGGTTCCTGAGAATTCACTTGCTGGAATGTTCCAGAGAGGAAGGTTATGTTTTGGAACCAGCTCTCTGAAGAATGCCCCATCTTTGGAATGAATTCAACAAAAGTGAGTCCTTGGCTTCATTTCACAGCAGGAAATGGCCTGTTTGGTACTGTTTTCCCCAAAGGTCTCTGGCCTCTGCTTTGTCTGCAGAGGGTCATAAAGGCAGGTGCAAGCAGGAGCCACAGAGATGATGAGACTGACCTTTAAAGTTTTGTCTCAGGCCAGTTCGGACAGCTTCCCCAAGCATGCTGACCAGCACACATAACTTCTGACCTTTGCCCTCCTCTCCTGTGTCCAGCCATTGTGGGCCAGGCATCTGTCTTCCTTGGTGACACATCTTTTCAAGACAGAGAGACTGCACATTGAGTTATTATGATTATTGTGACCTTCCCCTGTGACCTGTCATTTTCTTTCACACAATGAAGACACTGAGAAGATGCAGATTTAAAGTAACACGTATCATTATTTACTTTCACTGTGTTGGCAGTGTCTCCGTCTCACCTGTTTCTTCCCCCAGTCAAGTTTCCCCTTCAATTTTTGTTCTGCTTCTTAGAACCTAATACGGGGCTGAGGAAGGGGGAGGGAGACAGACATTGAATTCCTGGGCTGTTGGTGTTTATTCGATGCTAAGCCCATGCTCGGTGCTGTCACGGGCCAGGAGGAGGGGGCGAGGGTGATGGCCGCCTGCCTCTGAGGATTTTGCTTCTGAAGGAGAAAAGTCTTCCTCTGGCCGCTGCCTGCATTGCCCACTTTGGCAGCCTCTTGCTGCAGCAACAAAACACCAGAATCTCAGGGCCTTGCAGAGTCTCTCACCGCATCTGTGCTCTCTCAGCCCAGAACCAGGGCAGAAGGGCACCTTCCTGCAGGACATACCATTCCTTTGACAAAGCACGGAAACAAAAGAATAGAGGAACCTCTGAATTCTTCTCCAAATCTCTACTTGAACACAGCCTTCCCCTGGCTTGGCCTCAGAGCTCATGGGTCAAGCAGGCCACAGTGGCCAAGCCCAAAGCCATGGGCAGAGGTGCACATGCCTAGTGTGAGCGGCGAGGGTGAGGGGAGGTTCATCACAGCAAGGGGGCCTTGTCAGGAAGGAGGCAGAAAGAAAGTGTGAATAGCATAACCTGTGACATCTAGGACATTCTCATGACTTCCCCAAATTGCAATGAATGATGCTGATTATAAGCATGAGACAGGTACAGACTCACCAGTGCAGGTGAGAACAGGGAGAAACCAGGACAGCAAACAAAGCCTTGTTGCTATTCAATCTTTCAGTCATGTCCGACTCTTTGTGACCCCATGGACTACAGCATGCCATGCCTCCCTGTCTATCACCATCTCCCAGAGTTTGCTCAAACCCATGTCCATTGAGTTGGTGATGCCATCCAACCATCTCATCCTCTGTTGTACTCTTCTCCTCCTGCCTTTGATCTTTCCTAGCATCTGGGTCTTTTCCAATGAGTTGGCTCTTTGCATCAGGGGCCAAAGTATTGGGGCTTCAGCATCAGTTCTTCCAATGAATATTCAGTGTGGATTTCCTTTAGGATTGACTTGTTGGATCTCCTTGCTGTCCAAAGGACTCTCAAGAGTCCTCCAGCACCATAGTTTGAAAGCACCAGTTCTTCAATGCTCAGTATTCTTTATGGTCCAACTCTCACATCAATACATGGCTACTGGAAAAACCACAGTTTTGACTATATAGAGCTTTGTTGGCAAAGTCTTGTGTCTGTTTTATCTCAGTTTGTCATAGCTTTTCTTCCAAGGACAAAGCCTGAAGACAGAGGAATAGAGATGAAGAGAAGAAGGAGACTTGGGTTTTCTTCGGCTTATCTCGGTCTCATAGATGGGGAGGAGGAGGAAGAGATCTTGCAGACATCTGCCGTTTTTGGCTACAGTGTTTCTCCTCGTTCCTAAGGGCACTTCCAGTGGCATTTCGGAAATACTCCTTCCCTATCTATGAGACCATAAGATCCTTGCCTTTCCCTGGGGGTGTGACCTTTGGGGTCCTCTGCTGTTACCTACCTCATTTTCCCCTGCAGGGCAGCGGGCCACTATCTTATGACCCATCAGACTTTTTTTCTTTTTTTAATGTTCTGCCTATGTTTTCCTCTAAGAGTTTTATAGTTTCTAGTCTTACATTTAGGTCTTTTTTTTTTAATTAGTTTTGCCATACAATGACATGATATCGCCATGGGTTTACATATGCTCCCCCTCCAGAATCCCCCTCCCTCCTCCCTCCCTCCTCCCTCCCCCCGGGAAATCTCGATGCACCAGCCCCTAGCAACAATCCTGGGCTGGCGATTGATTAGACATATGATAATTAACATGTTTCAATGCCATTCTCCCATATCATCCCACCCTTTCCCTCATCCACAGAGTCCACGAGTCTATTCTATACATCTGCGTTCCTTTTGCTGTCTCGCATGTTGGGTTCTCGTTATCGTCTTTCTAAATTCCATATATATGCGTTAGTATACTGTATTGTTGTTTTTGCTTCTGGATTACTTCACTCTGGATAATGGGCTCCAGTTCTGTCCATCTGAGTAGAACTGATTCAAATGAATTTTTTTTTAATGCTGAGTAATATCCCATTGTGTATATGTACCACAGCTTTCTTATCCATTCGTCAGTTGATGGGCATGTAGGTTGCTTCCATGTCCTGGCTATTGTAAACAATGCAGTGATGAACATTGGGGTGCACGTGGCTCTTTCAATTCTGATTTCCTCGGTGTATATGCCCAGCAGTGGGATTGCTGGGTCATATGGCAGGTCTATTTGCAGTTTTTTAAGGAACCTCCACACTGTTTTCCATAGTGGCTGTACTAGCTTGCATTCCCACCAACAGTGTAAGAGAGCTCCCTTTTCTCCACATCCTCTCCAGCATTTATTGCTTGTAGATTTTTGGATTATAGCCATTCTGACTGGTGTAAAGTGATACCTCATTGTGGTTTTGATTTGCATTTCTCTGATAATGAGTGATGTTGAGCATCTTTTCATGTGTTTGTTAGCCATTTTTAAGTCTTCTTTGGAGAAATGTCTGTTAAGTTCTTTGGCCCACGTTTTGATTGGGTCGTTTATTTTTCTAGAATGGAGCTGCAGGAGTTGCTTGTGTATTTTTGAGATTAATTGTTTGTCCGTTGCTTCATTGGCTATTATTTTCTCCCATTCTGAAGGCTGTCTTTTCACCTTGCTTATAGTTTCCTTTGTTGTGCAGAAGCTTTTAATTTTAATTAGGTCCCATTTGTTTATTCGTGCTTTTATTTCCAATATTCTGGGAGGTGGGTCATGGAGTATCCTTCTTTGGTTTATGTCAGAGAGTGTTTTGCCTATGTTATCCTCTAGGAGTTTAATAGTTTCTGGTCTTATGCTTAGATCTTTGATCCATTTTGAGTTTATCTTTGTGTATGGTGTTAGAAAGTGTGTTTCTTGGGTATAAAAACTGTAAACTAACAACAATAAAGAGAGACACTGCTCCATCACCACATCGACTCAGCTCATTTCTTCACGATGCCACTCATCCCTCAAGACCCCCGGACCCCGTGGAGGCTGGACCCCGGCAGACTTGGCCATGTGGTGAGGGTGGTCAGGGACACCAGGCCACCACTTCCTGGACCCTGGTCTCCCAGGCAGAATCTGCCTCTGCTAGAGGTTCTCCCACCAGAACGGCATGGCGGGGCGAGAGCCCGGTGGTGATGTGAAGATTGGCGGTGGATCCACACGGTGGAGATTCAGACACCAGCCCAGGTGTCTTTTCACTGCACTCTGCCCCTCTGGACTCATCTGCAAGTTGCTGGAAGCTCCCTGAGAAGGCTGTAGTGCTGGGAACAGTGTCTGCTCGCCGGCAGTGCTCAGTACATGCTGGCCTAGTAACTGGAGGGAGTGAGAGCTGGGAGGATGGACCCTGAGCCCGGGTCCCCAGCAGCGAGGAGCTCAGCGGTCATTCCGTCCTCCTCGGCCTCTCACAGGAACAGTCAGCTTCTCTGTAGGCAGTTCGCGGCCGCAGGATCCAGGCTGAGGCCAGACTTTTTATTTTTAAAATTTTTTTTTAATGTGGGCCATTTTAAAAGTCTTTATTGAGTTTGTTACAATATTGTTTCTGTTTTATTTTTTGTTTTTTTGGCCACAAGGCGTGTGGGATCTTAGTTCTCTGACCAAGGACTGAACTCACATCCTCTGTACTAGAAGGTGAAGTCTAAGCCACTGAAACACCAGAGAAGTTCTAGACTTTTCTTTAGGACTTTTAAATATGACAGGATTGCTTCCAGGCAGGACCAGGGGCAGCAACTGTAGGTTACCACTCATGCTGTGTCCTCCACTCCTGTCTCGTTTCCTGTCCGGGTCCCTGTGGAGTTTGTGGTGGTTCCTGTTACTCTGAAGTTAATCAGAGTGACTTCTGCATCACAAGACCAAAGAGACCGACTGATGCAGGGCTGCAGAAATCATCAGAAACCAAAATGGTCCTCTTTTGTGCTGTCTGCTGTTGAAAATCAGAGAAGGGTAAGTGGGTGTCCAGTCACAGGCCACTTGGTGGTGTAAGTCCACCCGTGTGTGAGTGTCCCCATCTGGTCAGAGGTCTTCCCTGGGCCTGAACTCAGCTCCAGTGTGGAAAGGAAGGTGGAGCAGGGTGAGACGGCTCCAGATGGAGTGGTGGCCATGCTGACAAGAATGGAATGGAAGAGGGACCCTCGTGGATGACTTGGGCCAGAGAAATTCAGGCAACACTTTGAGTGATGTTTACAAAGAAATTATAATAATGCAAGCCATGATTTTGGTAAAATGTAGAATGAAAAAAAGAAAAAGACACATTTACTCCAACATGCTTTATTCTAATAGAATGAGAAAAAAATTAAATACACGAGTTTGGTGTGACATCATCAGGTAAAAGTAAGGAGTGGCAGTTTTTCCTTTGTTCTACTTTTATGTGGTATCTTATTCTTCTACAGCGAGAATGAATCACTCTTATAAAGGAAGATAAAAATCTTTGAAAATTAAAGCTCCTCAAGAGTAAAGGACAGAAAGCCAGGGAAGGGACAAGTTTATAAACAAAACGCTTTGTACAGTCAACCTTCAGATGATTTATGTGTCTGCAGTTTCTCTCAAAGACATAAATGCTCCAGATTGTCTTAAGACCAGACTCCTCCACTTGGTGCAAAGCTTAGGCTGCTGGAATTGGGATGGGTTAAGAAATTAACCTGGATAAAAGGATACCATCTGGATTTCTCAGCTCTCTATACACAATGCTTTTACTTTTTTAATGTGCCTCAGTAGTAGCTCATAGCATCTTTATAATACCCAGTGAGGGACACAGCTGTTTCTAAATTTAAAAACAAAAAGACACAAAGGGCCCGCACTGTGGTCTCTAAAGAATACTGGGGAACAATGCGTGTGTTGGCAGAGAGAGGCTTTATGGAAAGCTGAGCTGAGACAATCTCGTCACTTCTAGGAAAAGCTCCCAAGAGCCACTATAGAAAAGGAGGCAGGGCCATCTAGGAAGATAGCCAGACACCTGCAGATCTTTGAGATTATTCTGCATTCTCTGCTGTGGATGAAAGTTTGGCCATTCTGTTTTCATATTTTTATGTAACAAATGAATTATATTTTCAAAGAGTGCTTTGAATGTCTATTGACTTGCAATTAAATATCTTGCTGGAGATTAACATTGTGTATTTCTGAGAGTCATCACCTTTATTGTTCAAGAACTTTTGTATCCTTTGGAAATTGATGGATTGCACTAAGGAAAAAAAAAGCTAGGAATATAAAAGTAAGAGAAGGTTAGCATAAAGAAAATGACACATTTATGATATTTTATGTGAACCAAGATGTTCTAATACACCAATCCTCAAGCCCAAATCCAATGCAGCCACTCCACATTGTAGGCAGATGCTTTACTGTCTGAGCCACCAGAGAAGTCAATATCCATTACAGCTCTCTTTATTATTAAGCCTACTCTCTTTGGGGCTTCCCTAGTGGCTCAGATGGTAAAGAATATGCCTACAATGCAGGAGATGCAGGTTTCATCCCTGGGTTAGGATGATCCCCTGGAAATGGCAACCCACTCCAGTATTCTTGCCTGGAAAATCCCATGAGCAGAAGACCCTGGCAGCCTACAGGCCACGGGGTTACAGAGAGTCTGACATGACTGAGCATTCCAGCACCCACATCGACTCTATTACTAATGAAATGGCCCTAGGCAACTGCTACCAAGCGACCACAGTTACTTGAAAACTGAAACCTCTTATCTATGCCTGCCCTCTCCATAGTTTGTTAAGATTACCAGCAAAGGAGGAGATTCCAGCAGGCAGAAACTGCTAGTTGTCTGTCAATATGCATTTGTTCCTTCCTTAGTCGAAGGTGCAGATAGGACTCCAGCCTCCCTTGAAGGTTCTGTGGCCACACAACTAAACTCTGTCCAGTGGGTTGTGAGCAGAAAGGATGCTGCTGTTCTCTTGGAGAAACAGGAGGGGAGCCCTTTACCTCCTTCACACTGGCTGAGATGGACTCACGCAGCTATGCTGCACCCAGAGGTGAAAGGTAGGCTTGGAGGATGGATCCTCTGAATTGTTGAGTTCAGGGGGAATAAGCGTCCACCTTGACCAGCTGCGGTATTTGTGATTTCCTTGCTGTAGTTCTTGGCCTGCACTCCATCCATCAGTGCATGTGGGAGGCAGGAGAATCCCTTTCCCTGCTCTTCCTGGACCCCATGCACTTTGCTACTTTCCATCAACCCTCAATGGGTTCAAAGCTTAAGAAAATAAAACACAGTTTTTCTCATGGAAATATCTAGGATTTACTGCTTTGGAATGAAACACTAAAAAGAAGTGAGTGCAAGCAAGAAATAATTCCAGACAAGAGGAAAACGCTGACCCTCATGCTGCCTTTGACTTGAGTGGTCCCAAAGTTTGAAGAAAGTACAGTCCCCATTGACAAAAGAATAAGGAGCCCAAACTCCCTGAGTTCCTGCATGAGGCTTGTCCTTCCCAGAGAGCTTCCAGATGATTTACTTTTCTGATTAAATGGACTCTAACCAGAAGATACTTTTTAATGCAAGCCTGTGTCATATGAACTGCTTTCATTCCTGCTCAGGCAGTTTTATTTACAAATCCTCAAGACAAATTTCTATGTTACCGGACAGTATTAGTGTCTCTAAGTTTTCATTCTGACAGAATAAAGATGAGTTAGGGCTGAATTCATCGCTTATTAAAAAATGAACATCTTTTAAAAAAAGAAGAAGAAGAAGAAGATCCACTTCTATCCTGCCCATGTTTGCCAGTATTGTTTTTCAAAGGGAAGAAAGCTCAGCATGTCTAGACTAGGATGAAGATGTCTTGCCCTTCATAGGAGACGGAGGAGGGAAAAAATGACTCTAAGACCATCTATCATGCTGCCAGGTATTCCCTCCCCATCACAGCAGCCCCTCACCCTCATGTCCAGAGGGTCCCACTGTTTGCTGCTCCTTCTTGCTGATGACCTGATGGTGACTCAGGTGGGAGAAAGCATTGCCATCCATCTGGTCAATCACCATCCTTGTTAAATGAGGGAAAGAGAAATTGTTGGTTGGAGACCGCCAAAAGGCCCTTTGGGCTGAATAAGTGAGAGGTTCCAAAATCCTGCCCAGAGTTTGACACCTGAGTAGAGAGCTCAGAAAGTCAATAAAGTGACCTAAGCCCCAACCTTCACAAACAATTCCCAAAGCCCAGCTGAGAAGAAAGGGTAGGTGTGGTATTTGATGGTGATTTTCACAAAAGATCCTGCTTGTTTCAAGTTACACTGTTTGAAGTGTACTTTTCCTGTAGTTTTAATTTGCGTGTGAGTGCAAATCTCCCTCAAACAAGGACTCCTGTGACTTGCTCTGTGCCTGTACCCTCTCCCTCCTCCATCCTCATTCCTAACCCAGGCTTCCTGGGATCATCTTCCAGGTCAATTATTGCACTCAGATCCTCCTCAAAGGTACACTTCTAGGGCAGCCTGAACTAAGATCTCTCTCTCTCTCTCTCTCTCTCTCTCACACACACACACACACACACATACACACAAACACACACACACACACACACACACACATCCACCCCCGACACACACACGTTTTAACCAAAGTCAGGACACAACTCCAATACAGTCAAAGCTATAGTTTTTCCAGTAGTTATGTATGGATGTGACAACTGGACCATAAAGAAGGCTGAGCACTGAAGAATTGATGCTTTTTAACTGTGGTGTTGGAGAAGACTCTTAAAACTCCCTTGGACAGCAAGGAGATCAACTCAGTCAATCCTAAAGGAAATCAACTCTGAATATTCATTGTAAGACTGGTGCTAAAGCTGAAGCTCCAATACCTTGGCCACTTGATATGAAGACCCAACTCACTGGAAAAGACTCTGATGCTGGGAAAGATCAAAGACAGGAGAAGAAGGGGATGACAGAGGATGAGATGGTTGGATGGCATCACCTATTCAATGGACTTGAGTTTGAGCAAACTCTGGGAGATTGTGAAGGACAGGGAAGCCTGGTGTGCTGCAGTCCATGGGGTCATAAAAAGTTGGACATGACTTAATGACTAAACAATAACTACAAGGGCACAAGAGAAGATGTGTGAAAACATAATTTTCTTTAGTTTTCATGATAACTTCATTATTATTTACCCCCATTCCATTTGGAATCTAAAGGAAATTGGAGTAAATCCAAACTCCTCGTCCATGCTCTCCTGTGCTTTGGGAGCTTCCAACACAGAGTCAGCAGTGGGGTCTGGGGGATGCTCAGTCATGCGATCATCTCTACCACCTGTTGAAACTTCCTCCCTGGATCCCCAGGGCTTCATCCTGGGGCATTTTCAGATCCACTATCTCAGTGTGCCATGTCAGTGCTGTTCTTAGGCTTCTAGGGTACAGTCTTCTGTTTCCACACCATATTGTGTGAAAGTTCACAGCGATAGGTATTTGGGGTTCCCTGAAGGTGAAAGTGTAAAGTGTGAGTCATTCAGTCTTGTCCTGCTCTTTGCAATTCCAGAGACTGTAGCCCACCAGGCTCCTCTGCCCATGGGATTCTCCAGGCAAGAATACTGGAGTGGGTTGCATTTTCCTCCTCCAGGGGATCTTCCTGAACCAGGGATTGAACCCTGGTCTCCTGTATTGCAGGTGGACTCTTTACCATCTGAGCCATCAGGGAAGCCCTCCCTGAAGGTGAATGCATCAGAATTTAAGGTTTGTGACTATTGAACAGGGGTCACAAGCTATGCTTTTAACTCAGTGCATATGATTTATCCCTCTGATAAACTAAAATTAAGATGATTTCTTAACATTGGTCAAACAATACCGACCCTAGTAAGGTTTTCTGTGCTTGTGTTGAACAGTTTGGGGAGCAGGCAAAACCATCAAATTGCTTCAGGGACTTTCTGCTCCTGGAACATAAGTGCCTGAACCAACAAAACAGCTTACTAATTAAGACTAACTCTGACTCTTCAAGGCCCTCGCATTGCTGGGCCCAGGGATCCTACACTGTTTTGTCATCAACCTCCCAGATTCTAAAACCCCTTAGGAAACCCTTCACCTACCCCATGACTTCCCCATTGTGTAGCCTTGCTGAGGCTCTCAAGGCAGTGCTCTCTTTATGGCCACCTAGAATAAATTTCACTTTGCTTAGATGACAGCTTGCTCGGATGCTCTGCAGAAATCCATGATGAAAGAAGTGGGAGGTTATCACTTGGCAGCTACCAGCGGCAGTTTCCTTTAGAAGTAGACTCATTTCATTTCAGTTCAGTTCAATCGTATTTGACTCTTTGTGACCCCATGGACTGCAGCATGCCAGGCTTCCTTGTCTATCACCAACTCCCAGAGCTTGCTTGAACTCATGTCTATAGCGTTGGTGGTGTCATCTGACCATCTCATCCTCTGCCACCTCCTTCTCTTCTTGCCCTCAGTCTTTCCCAGCATCAGGGTCTCTTCCAATGAGTCAGCTCTTCTCATCAGCTGGCTAAAGTATTGGAATTTCAGCTTCAGCATTGGGCCTTCCAATGAGTATTCAGGACTGATTTCCTTTAGGATTGACTGGTTGGATCTCTTTGCAGTCCAAGGGACCCTCAAGAGTCTTCTTCAACTCCACAGTTCAAAAGCATCAATTCTTTGGCATTCAGCTTTCTTTATAGTTCAGCTCTCACATCCTTACATGATTGCTGGGAAAACCATAGCTTTGTCTAGACAGACTTAGTCTCTGCTTTTTAATACACTCTCTAGGTTTGTTATAGTTTTTCTTCCAAAGAGCAAGCATCTTTTAATTTCATGGCTGCATTCACCATCTGCAGTGATTTTGGAGCCCAAGAAAATAAAGTCTCTCTCTGTTTCCTTTGTTTCCCCATCTATTTGCCATGAAATGATGGGACTGGATGCCATGATCTTAGTTTTTTGAAAGTTGAGTTTTAAGCCAGTTTTTTCTCTCTCCTCTTTCACTTTCATCAAAAGACTCCTTAGTTCCTTTTCGGTATACATACTACTCCTCCCCCCAATTCTTAAATGTTGGTGGTCAGAAAAATCACATGACGTTTCCAGCCTTCAATGGTGGACATCTGATCAGTGTGTCTGGAATGGGGCCCAGGAATCTGTTTGCTTAACAGGTCAGGGAGTTCCAGGGGAGGAACATGCTGGAAGATTAAGGACTGCATTTGTCATCACATCAACCTTGTGTCCCAGCTCTGACCCTGGCTAGCTATATGACCCAGGACCAGTAACATAAACTGTGACTCTCTTCATGAGTAAAGTGGAGACCCTAATGCCTGCTTCTCACATTATTTTGAGACTACAATGAGCTTGTAATAGAGCCACACTGGTGGCATCCATGCATTCATCCTGTGTGTTATCCATCATTCAGAGCACTGGGGCAAATTCTGAAAAGGGCTGGAGCCACGAGGGGGAGAGAGGGACCTGATGTCCCTGCAGGTGCAGATAGCAAGGCCCCTGGCTTTGGGAGGAGAACTAAAATCCTCTGGCCTTGAGGGTCAGCCCTGTATCTCAGGAAAGGTGTCTAGCATTGTGAAGTTACTGCTGAAGCATCAACATCAGGAACTGGGCTGGGATCTTTTCCTTGACTGACACCTCACAGGTGCAGTGTTTGTTCAAATTCTTGAGCAGCAGCCCCTAAGCTAAGGGTGCTGGTGGGAGGGACTGAACAAGAATAGTTGGTATGGGGTGGGGGCGGAGCGGACAGGGAAGGGAAGAATGCCCAGTAGGATGTGCCTTCTGGTGAAGTCCTAGCCTCAGCCTGCACCGCCCCCCCCCCGCCCCGGGGGCTCTGCATTGTAAATTATGCTTCAGAGGTTTCTGTCCAAGGTGGGTGGAGGGTCATCTCTCTATGCGTACCTTCAAGGTCATTCCAGTGCTGGTAAAAGGGATCCAAGGGGTTTGGCCAGGTGCAGCACTGGCCACCCACTATAGACGTCAGCCCAGGTCTCAGACACACCAGGGCTTCTGCCCCATCACCAGCCTTGGGTTTTGATTTCCAGAGTGGACACATAGCTTAAAGCCTGTGAAATGGGGTCTATGATGGGGACCCTACCTCGTAGGCTCACGTAAACAACAAAAAACACTTGTAATAAGAAAACTGCTATGAATCATCATTTTATCATATTGTACCCATTTTTGAGTCAGTGCAATTCACTTGCCCAAGGGTGCGCATGGCATGATCAAGGGAGCAACCCCACTCACCAGAGGGTTGCTGTGTGCCAGGCAGCTTTCCAGTTGCATTACATTAGTTGACACATTTAATCTTCAGACAAGTTATGACCTACTAGTATCATTTGTTGGTATCATATGATACCTAGTATTATCATAATGTCTCCTGCTGAGGAGACATTAACAATGATAATAAAAAACTGCCCAAGGTCACAAAACCAGTGAGTGCAGAGTTGGAATTTGAACCCAAGTCTGTCTATTGAACTTGGTTCAGGCTACTACTTAATGTCTGGTTATTTATGGGACTCTGGAACCCCCAAGAGAGGCACTCTTTCCTCATTCACCCCATCCTCTTAACCTCTGGCAAAGAAATTAGACATTCATATATATTTGTACAAGGAAAAGAATAATTATCAAACAAACTTTAAATAGTTTGGTCTAGAGTTAAACTTGTGCTAGAAGGAGCTCATGGACTTCCCTGGTAGCTCAGCTGGCAAAGAATCTGCCTGCAATGCAGGAGACCTGGGTTCGATTTCTGGGTTGGGAAGATCCCATGGAGGAGGGCATGGCAATCCATTCTGGTATTCTTGCCTGGAGAATCCCCATGGATGGAGGAGCCTGGTGGGCAATAGTCTATGGGGTCATGAAGAATCAGACACGACTGAGTGGCTAAGCACAGCACGAGCTCAACAACAACAAAACCTGTGAAAATTCAGCCTCATTAGCTCAGGCAGTAAAAATGGACCGGGTGCCTATTACACGCCTGGTATCCTTCTAGGTACCAGGGAACAATGGTGAAATCAGAAACTTTCTCTCCAGCCCAGATTAGGCTTGACAAACAGAGCCAGGCTGGCCACTCCTAAGCCCACCCTCCACCTCCACCTCCATGTGGCATCCAGCCCGTGGTATGCAGGGGTTCTCATATTGCAGGATCACACTTCCTCTTCCAGCTGTTAGCCATGCAAATCCATTCCTCTGGCCTTCCCCCTCCCGTCCCCTGCCTTGTAACAGGTAAAGGTCTCAAAGAGTTATGGCGAGAAGAAATTGAGCTGAGGGGATAAAGTTTCAGAACGAACTCTGAGTCACCAGATCAGGTTTCTAAATGCTGAAAATACTGTAAAAATATTCTCCTGCCACAGGGAATTAAAATCACTTCCTGCAACTCCTATGTAATTCCGCAACCCGTAACTCTTCACTATGTCTAAGGGAGAGGGTCAATATTTTTATTGAAGGATAATTGACTTACAGCATTGTGTTAATTTCTTCTTTACAGCAAAAGATTCAGTTACACACACACACACACACACACACACACATATATATATATATATATATATATATATATATATATATATTCCTTTTATTATATACATTAAAAAGACTTCCCTGGGGGTCCACTTCTTCCAGTGCAGCAGGTGAGGGTTTGATCCCTGGTCAGGGAGCTAGGGGGCTTCCCTGGTAGCTTAGCTGGTAAAGAATCTGCCAGCAATGCAGGAGAACCCTTTTCATTTCCTGGGTCAGGAAGATCCCTTGGAGAAGGCATAGGCTACCCACTCCAATATTCTTGGGTTTCTCTGGTAACTCAGATGATAAAGAATCTGCCTGCAATGCACGAGACCTTGGTTCCATCTCTGGATTGGAAAGATTCCCTGGAGGAGGGCATAGCAACTCACTCCAGTATTGTTGCCTAGAGAATCCCAGTGGACAGAGGAGCCTGATGGGCTATATAGTCCATGGGGTTGCAAAGAGTCTAACACAACTTAGCGATTAAGAACAGCACAGCAGGAAGCTAGGGTCCCACATACCTCTCAGCCAAAAAAAAAAAAAAAAAAAGACAAGAGCAATAAGGAAAAAACATCAATAAAGACTTTTTAAATGGTCCACAGTAAAAAAAAAAAAAAAGCTTTCCTCTGCTAACCCCAACCTCCCACTCCATCCCTCCCCCAGCCTTGGTGTCACTTTTTAATTAAAGAAGAAATTATGTACAAAATGTTCTCTTCCATCTTCTTCTCAGGTTTGATGAGTAATTGCAATGATGAGTAAGTTTCATGCAATGATGAGGATGTAAAGGATATTCACCTTGTCTTTCCTACCTTCTACTCCCACAGTGGAGGGCAGTGGTGAGTGAGGAGTTTCAGGAGTCCTGGGAGCAGATATCAGGTCTCTGCTGCCAAGTCTAGGGCAGAGGGAATCGAACCTCCAACTCCATCTCCCAGATGGAAGCATTTCTGAGAGTGAAATTGGTATGCATATACAACAGAATATTATTCAGCCATGTAAAGGAATAAAACTGAGTCAGCTGTAGTGATGTGGATGAACCTAGAGCCTATCATACAGTCTGAAGTAAATCAGAAAGAGGAAAATAAATGTGATATATTAACACATATATATGGAATCTAGAAAAATGGTACTGATGAACCTATTTGCAGGACAGGAATAGAGACACAGATGTAGAGAACAGACTTGTGCATGTGGGTAGGGGAAAAGGGAGGGTGGGGTGAACTGGGAAAGAAGCATTGACATATTTATACTACTGTGTGTAAAATAGATAGCTAGTTGGAAGCTGCTCTGTAGCACAGGGAGCTCAGCTCCATGTCTTTGATGACTTAGATGGGTGGGATGGAGGGGTGTGGGAGGGAGGCTTATGAGGGAGGGGGTATATGTATACATGGAGCTGGTTCACTTTGTTGCACAGCAGAAAGTACCACAACATTGTAAAGCAGTTATATCTCAATTTTTAAAGAAAGGGCACTGCTAGAATTACCTTGGAATAGCTAGAAGCTGGATTGTCTTAGGTAAAGCTTTCTGTGGTGTCACCACAGTCCTAGGGTACTATAGATCTCTCCTTGCTGAAACACCTTAAATTATGGAAATTTGGGTTCTATTCTGTATCCCTCAAAAGCCTGACTCTGATGCCTGAACCATCACAAGCCACCAGCCTTCAGCTGCAAAAGAGAAATGAACTCTGCAGGGGACATATCCAATTCCGATTTAAATTTAATCTATGTGGTCAATTATTTGTAT
Organism: Antilocapra americana; assembly: GCA_007570785.1. Taxonomy (NCBI): domain Eukaryota; kingdom Metazoa; phylum Chordata; class Mammalia; order Artiodactyla; family Antilocapridae; genus Antilocapra; species Antilocapra americana. The sequence goes on along the minus strand of ML663575.1, from coordinate 2,212,923 downwards.
AATAGTGGAGGAAAATAAAGACTATTTCACCAAAGTCAACTCAATAATTTTAGAGCCTTTAAGACATTTGAAAATGCCTTGTGCAATTATGTGGCGCTTAATACTCAGATAATAGAACAATGAAAGATGTATGTTTGCATTTTGTAAAATTAAACTGTATGCAGTTATTTATCTTTTACCTTAATTGTTTGAGCTTGTTTCTAATGTAAACTGTTGTAATTTTAAATAAATATAATAGAAAAAACTTTCCTAGGTATCAAGAATCCAGAGTAAATTTACTTTGCAAATAGGCTTTGTAGGTATGTTTTATGCTGAGGATCTTAAACTGACACTTTCATTCAAAAATATTTTGAATTACTCACTGTTTGCCTCTCAGGTCAGAGGGATTTCGAAGATACTCGATTTCACAATGGAGTCTGGGTGACTTCATCTTATTTCAAATCATGAGATGTGGGAAATGTATAAAATCAATATGCCAGAAGGTGGGAAGTACATTTTGAGCTAACTTTTGTTAAGAATGTTGAACTTTGTTCTTTCATTTTTATGTCCTTCCTTCATTCCTGGTTCCATTGTACTTGCCTAATTTCTTCTTCCTTCTAGGTATACTTCTCCTCTACTCAAAATCTGTTAGCGTGATATATAATAAGAGGTTTCAGATATTGGGGGGGATAAAGCAAGTATTAGGTATATGAATGTATTTCAGTTCAGTTCAGTTCAGTTGCTCAGTCATGGCCGACTCTTTGCCACCTCATCGACTGCAGCACACCAGGCTTCCCTGTCCATTACCGACTCCCAGAGATTGCTCAAACTCATGTCCATGGAGTCAGTGATGCCATCAAACTATCTCATCCTCTGTAGTCCCCTTCTCCTCTTGCCTTCAATCTTTCTCAGCATCAGGGTCTTTTCTAATGAGTCAGTTCTTAATATCAAATGGCCAAAGTAATGGAGTTTCAGCTTCAGCATCAGTCCTTCCAATGAATATTCAGGACTGATTTCCTTTAGGATGGACTGGTTGGATCACCTCTCAGTCTAAGGGACTCTCAAGAGTATGAATGTATTTGCTAATATTTAAATCCTCAAGACAAGCCAAACTATTGTTAAATTCAATGGTGTGAGTTTTTCTGATGTGATCCTCATATACTGCAGATATTTCCAGGGTGAATAAAATGCAAAGGGAAAGGAAAAAGAATTTCTCCTGGATTTTAAGGCATTGTAGGATTGTGCTCCATCACATTCACTTTTGTTGACTAGCTTAATCAATATTTAATTCCTTCAGTGTCACTGGGTAACTGCAGCATGAGAATCCCTCTATTATTTTAATGATTCTCCTCTGTTTCTAAGCAATTCCTTGCTTACAACAAACAGATCCAGACTTGCAACCAGATGAAATTAGAAATGAAGACTTTCTCTTCAAGTTATACTTAAAGGGGGTACCTGCAAACTGCACACAGATTTGGAGAAGGGTCTTCTTCCCATTGATCCTTGTATCCATGAAGGTTGAGGGACCCATCTGACCATCTTCTTTCTTGAAGTCTAACTGGAATCACCCAGGGAGCCTAGAAAAAACATGTCTTGTCAAAACCCCAGGGATTCTGAGGGTCAGAATCACATGGGTCTTCGTAGAACCCAGGAAGCTACACTTTTCAAAAGCTTTCAGGCCCTGGAACATTGATAATCTTCAAGATTTGAGCCAATGCTGCTTGAATTCTCCACCAATCAGGGCTAACCTTAGTGTTATGCAGGTGAGACAGCTCCCCGTTCATCTGAAATCTGCCAGAGAATAATGTCCAGGTGGGGCCATGACAAGCCCAGAGTATCAGGCACAGTGACCATTTGGCATCGTGTATTCTCAGTGTGGGCTTCCCTGGTAGCTCAGCTGGTAAAAAATACACCTACAATGAAGGAGACCTATGTTTGACTCCTAGGTTGGGAAGATCTTCTAGAGAAGGGATTAGGCTACCCACCCCAGTATTCTTGGGCTTCCCTGGTGGTTCACACAGTAAAGAATCCACCTGCAATTTGGAAGACCTGGATTCCATCCCTGGATTGGGAAGATACCCTGGAGGAGGAAATGGCAACCCACTCTAGTATTCCTGCCTGGAGAATCCCCATGGACAGAGGAGCCTGATGAGCTACAGTCCATGGTGTCACAAAGAATCAGACACGACTGAGCAATTAAGCACAGCACAGAAACTGAGACTTGGATCAGTTTAGGCAATTAACTCTGACCCTATAGAATTAACCCACGCCCTAGTAGAACTGACAACTAAAAGGTGAGCACCTCTGTAGCTTCCGAGGTTCCCGATGATGTCTTGTCATCCCACAAAGACAGTATTTGACCCTTGGAGGCAATGAAGGTCACAGAGAAATGATGGTGCCTTGGTCCCACATACTGCCAGAAGAGTTTTATGGGCATTGATGGAGAAGGGGAGGGGACACAAGTGAGTTGTGTGATGCAAAACCAATGATTCTATTAACTGTGTGAGATTCAAGGAGTGTTTGGCTTTTGGGTCTGTGTGAGGGCAGGCAAGCCTCTTTCAACAAAGAAATACAGCTTTTAAAAAATGGATGTAGGTATGTCATGTAAACTAAATAAAATGTACATACTTCATATATGTAAAAAATATACTTACTCCTATATACATTTTGTAAGAAAGGGAGAAATAAAATTCTACATTTTAATGTACTTTTGTGTGTGCTGAGGAAAACACTTGGAAGTTTATGTAAGAAACTAAGAAAAAAGATCATCTAGTCAAAGGTGCAGGGCAGGGTCTTGGCAGATGGGTGCACAAGGATGAGAGAGTGATGTTTTTCTTCTTTATCTTTTGACATTTTCTAGGTTTTGAACCATGCGGATTCTCTTGCTTATTCAAAAATTTAGAAAGTTTGAGGACCTATACATAATGTTAGCTTGTCTTATCCATTTATTGAGAAAACACACAAAGAGATTTCTATGAATTCAGCAAAATGTTTATATCAACTGTATTGTATCAGTCACAGTAGTATTTATGGGTATTTGAAGCAGAGGCATGAGATTACCGTAAGATGGATTATTTACCTGGGCTGTGGCTGACGTTTGGGGCATAGATGGATGTGGGGACCCTTGTCGTGACTCCTTCACAGGCCACACGATGGGAAGCCCAGACATTCCTGGACCATTGTTTTCTCCATTAAGCTAAGCATTGAATAACTATATCTTACTGTCCCTGATGTTTATACCTTATAATAGTTTTGAAAGAGCTAGTGTGATGCTCAAAAAGAGCTCTAAACCCTGGGTCCTGCTTTCTCCCCAGGCGGCTGCGCTTTGCTGTACCACCCGCGTCGGGAGATGCTTGACATCCTTCGCTTGTGTCACTGTGTGCCCCGCTTTCGGCTGTACTGTTAATATTTCCACAAAAAGCACTTTGTAGTTCAGCATTTGAGGGGCCTGCAGCCCCATCAGCAGCTCCTTAGGTCCCTGTCAAGCCACCACAGTCCCTCCTCCTCTGGCCTTCCGAAGACCCAGCACAGCAGCAGTGAGCCAAACGTGAAGGCAGCCTGTCCCCACCTGGAATGTCACAGACACTTTAGAGGATGAAAGACTCTAAAAAGTCCTGCAGTAAAGTCATCTCTCGAGCTTTGCGTAAACCAGAATCTCTCAAATTCACTGACCTACTAAACTCTTTTTTCAAAGCACACCTGTAAGTATTCTGAAAATTTTGTCCTGAATCCCGCCAGAAGGGAAGCTGGGTCTCCCAATCTTACCTGACCCCTTGAATCTCAGGCTGCCTCTTCGATGAAAATGTATCTCTGACTCTGTAATTGTTCTCTCCCTTCTCCTCTCTGATTCACTTTGCAGCACATGGTGGGTCATACTTAGAGTAACATGGATAGAGACAAACTTTAAAGACAAAGCTTCCCCTGAAAAAAATTAGGGGAAGAAATAAAAATCTCACTCCAATTGTCTGTAATTTAAAGACATATGCACCCAAATGTTCAATAGCCAAGACATGGGAGCAGCCTAAGTGTCCATCACCAGATGAATGGATAAAGAAGATGTGGTGTACTTATACAATGGAATGCCACACAGCCATAAAAAAGAATGAAATGCTACCATCTGCAGCAACATGGATGGACTTAGAGATTGTCATTTGAAGTGAAGTAAGTCAGACCTAGAAAGACAAATATCATGTAATATTGCCTGTATGTGGGCTCCAAAAATTGATACAAGTGAACGTAAGTTCAAAACAGAAGTAGACTCACAAACATAGGAAACAAATTTATGGTTACCAAAAGGGAAAGAGGGGAAGATAAATTAGGAGTTTAGCATCAAAATATACATACTCCTATATACAAAATAGGTAACCAACCTACTGTCAAGTGTAGGGAACTGTACTCAGTATCTTGTAATAATCTATAATAGAAAAAAATTCTAAAAAAGAATATGCATATATGTGGATACCTGAATCACTTTGCTATACACCCGAAACTAACACATTGTGAATCAACAATATTTTGATTAAAAATTTAAGAAAATAAAGCAAAAGTCTCCAAACAACATTTTTTTTCTCCTTTAAGAAAAAGCTCAGGCTTTATGAAGAGTCTATTTCAGGTTAATAGACATTTTCAAAGCATATTGCTTTGCTTTTGCCTCAAATCACCACCATCCTAGACCTGTAAGAAGGGGATGCTATACCCCTTCCTTCCTTCGGCTAAACTGATGGGAAACATTCCAATCAAGTGGCTTGCCTGGACCTCTGATCAGGCAGGCAGCGCTGTCCCTGTTGCCGCTGGAGGACGGTGGTGAAAGCCCCAGAATGGCGGTGTCCAAATGATGCCAGGGAGCCAGAGAGCCAGCAAGTCAGCATTTCAGACCATCTCCACCAAGGAGAGGCTTCCTCCACGTGAGCGTCTGCGGTGTGGCAATTCAGCCCTTAAATGACTAAAATTATTCACAGCCCCTGTTCCGGTCGTACAAAATGCCCTCCATTCATGGCACTGCCCTCTGTGGTGTGCCACCTGGGGCTCCTTGGGCACTTTGGAGATGCTATACTTAGCCTCACACCCCACATCCATTCAGTGCTGTTAACCAGGTCTCCAGGGTGTGGGTGGCTGCTTAAGGCAGCGTCTTTTCACATCTATTAATACCCCTTGGTCACCAAGTGGCATTTGTTTTCCATATATTACCATGAAACAGGACAGCAGGGGCCAAGTTTTCTCTGGCTCATGAGAAGGGGCTCATTCTGCTGAGACAGTTTGTCAAAGTTAAAGTGAAAAACCCAATGGGTTTCTCAGCTGTGCTATCCTCACATGAATTTTTGATGTGCCAGGAAAACACATTTTAAAGGCAGGAAGGTAGGTGAAGTGAGAATTTTAAGTGGACCTCGTTTATGTGTGTGTGTGTGTTTCTCCATGTCTGTTCAATGGGTAGGTTTACATGGGAAGGAGAAAGATGCTTTTAAATCTTCTAGATGATTCTGATTTAAACCCGATAAGCACTTCTTCTGGGAATAGATGTTACATTATCCCACTGCCAACCTCATACTTGTAGAGACACTGCAGTCCGGGGGGCACACAGACTTGCTCTGTCCCTTGCCAAGTGTACCATTTGGGGGCAATTTATTTTACCTTTCTATTTCACTCTCCTCATATGTACAGGTGAGCCTGCTGGTGGACACCGAACTTCTCATTGCACATCTGAAAGCTGAATACTTGACCCAGAGTAAGCTTGGCACACCTCTTCTCTCTCCTAGTTTTCTCTCTTCATTGCCAACCCCCACCCGCCCTGTACCCCACTCACCTCTAGCCTCCTACCCTCCCTTTCCCCTCCCTCCCAGCATTCCCTCTGGGGCATTCCTCTGTAGCCTGTCCCATGAGAACTACATCCCAGGGAAGAAGGTTTCGGGACAGTTAAATCACCTGCCCCCACCCGACCCCCCTTATCTCCACCGGATAGCCTGTTCTATCAGTAACAGCAGAATTCAATTCTGTCTTTCAAGTTAAAAATCCAAGTGCAGAAACCCAGCTGTGCACGGTCTCAAAGGGGCTGTCTGGCTTGTCCCCTCCACTGATGCCACTCGTGTGGCTTTGCCGTCCTCCTTTAGGTGGCACCCTTTGACTGCCATGCAGCCATTTGAGTTCTCTTGTCTCCCTCTTCAATTAGTATTCATTGTGCAAAAATAAGAAAATTCCTTCATTATGCCGCTGCCCAGCGGCGAGCTGATAATTAAGACTATGCCTCAGCATTTCCATTAAAAAACCCCATTTCTCACTCCAGGCTGTCGCTTAGCAATAAAAACTTGCTGGTGAGGTCTTAACCTTAGGACATTTTAAAATAAACATTGCATTTAGCTTTTTAGAGGGTCTATCTTCCTAATTATATACGTCGAGCCTAGTCCAAGAATTTGTTTTTCCTTCTTCTTGTGACCAAAAAGGAATTGGGACTTTATTTAGGTTTCAGGTCATCACAGCAAGGTAATCAATTTGCATGGAAATATAATGCAAGATGTCAAAGATATTTCAAGACCCAGTTGAAAGGAATGCAATCTTTTGAATTTTGAGATCTATTTTCCCCACACGTGTGTGTGCTTTGTTTTTCTGTCAGTCATCTGCTTTTCCTTTTCTTTTCATTTCTCTCATTTTTCTTTTTCTTTTCTTTTTTGTCTTTTGTTAAATCTCCCACAATGAGGCAAAACTAACTTCATAGACGGTCACTCAGAAGAACTTCATCCAAAGTGCATTCCTTGGGGAATTACCTAAATAATCAGTTCATTTCGTTATCCCACATTTTCAGAAGAAACTTGATCAAGGAATGCATGCAGAGGCAGAGGCTTCACTTTGCCAAGGCTCCCAGCCCTCCAAGCCAATCACAGTTGTCTGGGACAGACAGTTGACAGGTACTCCACGCAAGCATCCTCGTATTCCACAGTGATCCCTGTTGTAAACAATCCATTCTTTCATCAGGCATAGTAGCAAATCTTGCATCCTGTAATGGCCTATCGGGGAAAAGAATCTAAAAAAGAGTGGGTATATGTATATATATAACTGATTCACTTTGCTGTACGCCTGACACTAACACAACATTGCAAAGCAACTATCCTCCAACAAAAAGTGTCAAACATATATCTGGTCATAAAAATCTCTGGTCAGAAAAGGGTTTCTAGTTTGTTATACAATACCTGTATAGTTTCACATCCTGCCTCTATGCAAATCACCAAACTAATGCTGACTTTCCATCATCTGTACAGAAGCTCCTTCCTTTAAAATCAAGATGATGGACAGTTACTTAAATGTTTTATATTTAACTCTTGGGGAGAACACCATTAAGTTGGATTTTGTGAATTAACATAACACTGTGAAATCAGAGGATTTAATCACTGATCATTTTTCTCTGCTCTGTATGTGCTCTGGGAGATCAGAATAAGAGGTTCCAGGCATACACATGAACTGATTCACAAACAGCGATCCGTGGATGGTCATCACCAACCTTCCCAGTGTTGCGACTGGTGTTAAAAGGCAATACTTTGCTTCACTGAAGAGACTGACGTTTGGGTGAGAACACAAGCCGGTCACAGTTATAAGAAGATGTGTTTTAGAATTTGTGCCTTGGAAGAGCCCTAATGGGTTCAGAGAGGTCTTGCATCCCAGAGTTGGAGCAAGACCGGAAGAAACCGTGTGGGGTTCTGGGGATTGTCTCAAGGCACTGGGACCGAGATGCCCTGGGGGAGCGGACAGAGCGGATGCTTCTCACCTGTCACAATGGGCTGTCCCTGAGTTTCACCTGTTACATTTTCACATCTTGGCAAAGAGCACATTTGGATGTGCGCTTATTTTAATGCTTTTAGTCTCGAAGTATGTCCTGGATTTGAATGGCAGATGACTCACAGGGAAAGCTGTGGGTGGTGTGGGGGTGTGGGGAGCACCCCTATGAATGTCAGGAGGATCCCACACCCCTCAAGGGGAGCCAGAGGATTAGGGACACTCAGTTGAGCAAGGATATTGTCTGTGACTCCATGGCATTTATTTGAGAGAAGGAATGGGATCTTACACACTCTGCTGCAATCTTAGGACATATCTTGCCCCCAAGACCCTCAATCCCAGCCTCTCAGTTGTCCATGATAAGCAGACGCTGGGCTCCATCAGAGACTCTAGCTCCCAGAGAGAATAAATGATTTGAACATGAACATTCTGGTAGCATTTATCCTGCTGCTGCCGGAGCTCAGTGATGGCTTTGCCCATCTGGGCACCTTCCACTGGATGCAGGAATGAACAGAGCCAGGGGTGCAAGCAGGGGGTGAAGGACAAGAAGGGCTCACACAACGCCTTGTCACTGCTGCCACTCCCTGTAATTGTGATGCTGATAAAACGGGTGCACAGGTGAGTCATGGAAGGAGAAGGGAAATACTTTAGTGTAACTGATACAAGTGTGGAAAAACATCACCTTTCTCCCTCTGGTGTTGGCTGCAGACCACAAGCTCCATTTTCCAATGCTGGAAAAAAAAAAAAAAGCTAGAATTTGAAATGGTAATTTAATTGAAAGTCAAAATGGGTGATCAGGAGGGTTCATCTGGGTTAAGACTCACCCAAAGGGAGCTGGCAATAGAACAAGAGCAGTTGTGGTGATGGAAGCAAGGGTCCAGAGGAAGTGAGGGTCCCTTGGGTACATTCAGGCAGCCCTCCAAGATACTGAGGATTTGGTTCCAGAACACCACAATAAAGCAAGAATCAGCATAAAACAAGTCTCACCAACTTTCTGGTTTCCCGGTGCATGTAAAACTTGTGTTTATGCTCTACTATAGTCTAGCAAGTGTGAAATAGCATTACGTTTGAAAAATCACTGTACCTACCTTAATTTTAAAATGACCTTTTGCTAAAAAGTGCTAACAATCATCTGAACCTTCAATAAGCTGCAGCCTTTTAGCAATAGCAACATCAAAGCTCACTGATCACAGGTCACCACCACAAAATTAATAACAATGTAATATTTGATATCTTGCAATAATTACCAAAATGTGTCATAGAGACAGTCCAATTCAGCTCAGTCCCTCAGTTGTGTCCAACTCTTTTCAACCCCATGGACTGTAGCACACCAGGCTTCCCTGTCCATCATCAACTCCTGAAGACTGCTCAAACTCGTGCCCATCAAGTTAGTGATGCCATCCAACCATCTCATCCTCTGTCATCCCCTTCTCCTCCCGCCTTCAATCTTTCCCAGTAGGGTCTTTTCCAATGAATCAGTTCTTCACACCAGGCGGCCAAAGTTTTGGAGTTTCAGCTTCAGCATCAGTCCTTCCAATGAATATTCAGAACTGATTTCCTTTGGGATTGAATGGCTGGATCTCCTTGCAGTCCAAGGGATTCCAAAGAGCCTTTTCCAACTCCACAGTTCAGAAGCATCAATTCTTCAGTGCTCAGCTTTCTTTATAGTCCAACTCTCACATCCATACATGACTACTGGAAGAACCATAGCTTTGACTAGACGGACATTTGTTGGTAAAGTAATGTCTCTGCTTTGTAATATGCTGTCTAGGTTGGTTATAGCTTTTCTTCCAAAGAGCAAGCGTCTTTTAATTTCATGGCTATAGTCACCACCTGCAGTGATTTTGGAGCCCAAGAAAATAAAGTTTGTCACCATTTCCATTGTTTCCCCATCTATTTGCCATGAAGTGATGGGACTGGATGCTATGGTCTTGGTTTTTTGAATGTTGAATTTTAAGCCAGATTTTTCCACTCTCCTCTTTCACTTTCATCAAGAGGCTCTTCAGTTCCTTTTCACTTTCTGCCATAAGGGTGTTATCTCCATATCTGAGGTTACTGATATTTCTCCCAGCAGTCTTGATTCCAGCTTGTGTTCATCCAGCCCAGCATTTTGCATGATGTACTCTGTGTATAAGTTAAATCACAGAGACAGGAAGTGAGCAAATGAGAGTTGGGAAAATGGTACCAATAGACTTGATTGTACAGGGTTGCATCAAATCTTTAATTTGTGAGTACACAATCTCTGTGAAGGACATTAAAGTGAAATACAGTAAAATGTGGTATGATTATGAAAAAGACATTGGGTCCAGGTTGTTTCACTGCAATGAATGGCTCAGAGGAGCAGCCTCACTGATGGATCAGTTAGAGAAGTCCTGAGAGAGAGAGAGAGTGAAACAATTGTATCAAAGGAGTAGTTTGGGGTAAACTCTTATTCAGTGAAGCAAGTGGGAACAGAAACTAGGAAACAAACTGACATTTCAAAGTTTATGTATCTGTGGAAGGGGTCCTTTTCACTTGGAAACATCAATGTGAAAAAGCGGAACTGCTGTTGAAAATTGTATCATGATTATTTCATAACAAAACAATGTCTATAACTGAATTTACCTACACCTTTAAATTGAGTAAAGATGAAAAAAATAAATTGTGTTCAATTTCACAGTACAGGATGGATCCCAAACTGTGGTAACAAAAAGCAGTATTTCTCTAAGCCAAAAATAGATTTGCTCCCCTTCTCTGCCAGACAAACTCTTATTCATCCTTTAAGACCCAACTCTACATGTCCCACTCCCTTTGGGAAAGCTTATTCAATTCTTCCCTCATATTGAATCTCTCTTTCACGGCATTTTGTTCATACCCTTCCTGTGTGAATTTACTACCATGGGACACTTACTAGATTACAAAGCTGATCTTCTTGCCAGACAGAGGTCTTCTGGATCAGATTGTATTCATCTTTATAAATCAGTTCCAGGCCCAAGTGTTGGCTAACAGATGGATGTGTATAGGCTTGGATGCTGGCAAGGTCTTACTCTCTGGTTGGTCCTTTACACTTGAGTGGGTATGAAGAAATCACCAGTGGCCAAAAGCCAGAAAGTTTGCACTGTGGTTGCCACAGACATTTCTGGCCTGTGTCCACACAGTAACCTAGTTTGAACATAATACCCAGAAACCAACCTGTGTCCCAGCATGAATGCCTAAAACGCCTTAGAGCCGAGGGGTGGGGGGTATCAGCATGGTTGAGGTTTTCATTCCTTCATTAGCCCCAGGGGGCACGCTGACCCTGCTGCTCTTGGAGGAAGATGACTGCTCATTTACGGGAAGGGTTCGGTGGCTGGAGATGCGGTCAGTCGGCAGTGAGTGGTTCAGATGCCTGGCAGCTGTTTCCTAGGAAACCACACGTCAAGTACCTGCTGAATCATGAGCTTCCGTTGGATAACAACGAGCTTTTCTCTGACAAGACGTAGGAGGGCTGATCTGGAGCAGGTACCTGGCACACACCTGAGCTGCTCCATCTGAGACCAAAAGAAGGAAAAGGGAAAATGTGTGGCTTGACTTGCCCCAGAGGATGGCCTTTCATGGGTGTGGCTTCCAAGAGAAGAATGTGTTCTCAGGGCAGAAAGAGCCATCAGACCTTTTACTTCATTCATTTTTCATGGGTGTTCTCCCACTCTCTTTATACTCTTTCTTGTTTTCTTATGAAATCAACTCCCCTTTAGTTCCTGCTGCTCTGGCCTTCTTATGAGTGGATAGCAAAGGGAACACCACCTCTTCTAAATGAGGGGCTGCTTTCTAACACTCTACCTTAAAAGAATAAGCTAAAGGGTGATGGGAGACAAAGAATAAGTCATGGACTAGTTTCATTAAAACTCTAGGAAGATTTTCAGCACTGCAGAGAAAATGGATTGGAAGACTGGCAAGGATAAAATTTTCTGACTGAAGTTTAGATACAAACTCAGATTCTGTTTTGTAAGTCCTCTTCATTCTCCTCTTGAAACAGAGCAGGACCCTATGGTCCTTCTTAGTCATGCCCTCTGCCTGTCTTTTGTCTGTGGAAACAATTTTAGCCAAGAATCAGTTTCATCAGAGAACTGATAAAATGTAGAAATAAAGGAAAACAGAGAAGGGAAACTAAATACTAATAGTTTAGTCCTGAAACAAAGTCAAGGACCTCAGGTCCTTCTCAAGGGCTATGGATCATACTCTGAGCTGTCTTACAGATATTGAAACTTCCACCAGTTCCAAGACTCGGTCTCAAGGAAGTGGGAACAAACTGACATTGGAATTAAAGACTGTACTGAAAACAATCAAAATGACACTAACCAGGCCACCAATGAGCGCTTTCAAGTCTGTTTCTGCATGTAGCCCCCTCCCTCAGCCTACAAAAGCTTTGTCCCCTGGTTGTCAGATGGGGGAGTTGACCTTTGGACAGACATCCACCCTCCCCAACACCCCACCCCAGTCGTGGACCTCCAAATCAAAGCAAACTTTCCTTCCACTAACCTTGCCTCTGTATTGGCTTTTGAGTTAGCAAGCAGGTAGACGGCACTTTTGGTTACACTCTTAAATATTCACGATAATTTTCTGTGAAGCTTGAATAATTTTTTATTAAATCTCCAAGCAAAGCATTTGAGTAAGTAGCAGCAAGGATTCTGAGCCTCCTATAAGAGTTTGACCTATTAAATAATGCTTAAGCACTTACCTGAAATTCCACGTTTTTTACATCTAAAAGTTTCAAGGACCATTTTATTTGAAAGTGGAAGAAACCAGTTGGCCAATGCAAAGGAGGAAAAGCATGGAAGACTCAACTTTGATCGTTGGTAGAACTATACCTAGTACAGGATAGCTAGATTGTAATAAAATCATTTAGGAGAATAAATCTAGTTAAAACTGTAACACAGCGGCTTTTTCAGAAATAGATCTTTATCCACCTGTCCCACTTAGGGGCTGTTTGTTTTTCATCTTGGCTGTTTCTGCTTCTCAGATCCAAAATGGGATACCTTCCATGAGGTTCATGGAAAATCCAGGGATCAGAGTTCTCCAGAGCACAGCCTTCCCACCCCCCTCTCCTCAGTTCTCTGACTTTTAACATGATTGCAGTGATCTGTTGACTCCTCATGGGCAAGGGATCTAGATGTGCTACAAACGCATAGGACAGCAGCAATTGAGAAGCCACTCTTTTGATCAAATTATATAGTTCTTAATTCAATATCATTCTAAATATACATTATTTTTTCCATGAAATTGGCTGATGGTGTGAAATTGACCTTTGTTTTCCCAGCAAATTGATTAGACCCTGTTGCCTGTTGTAACATATAAAGATATAACATGTATAGCAACTGAGATAATTTAAATATATAAAGTATTAAAGGTCATGTTTTCAAAAATTATTTAATACTGGCGAAAGATGCTTACAATGTATCATTCCGGGAACAGAGGAGAAAACAAAAAATCTGCATACAGTATGATCCTAAACCTGTAAAATGATATATTTATATTTCAGAATGCTAGAAGTGTGTCATCTCAGCTATATTTGTAAATTATCATATATTACTTGTATAAACTGGAAAAATCAAGATAAACAATGTTCCCTAAGTATAAGAAGCTATATAGAAAATTATGACCTAGAAGATTTTGAAGCTTGGCTTACACTAAAGGATCTTAACGGCTCATAGCTTAGTAATGTCTAATTATGAATATTCAACTTACTGAAGTATATTGCAGTCTTGTCTGTGTTTAAAAATAATAATAATGATTTGTTTCAACACATAAGGAGGTAAGATGAGATCACCTACATAAAAAGATAGAGGAATAAAATAGAAAGAATGTTATACATTTTGGGAAATTTTAAAAATACTATCCATCCCCAAGATTCACGCAGAATGTGAAATTTCAGAAAAGATTTATTTGTCAAAGAAGAAAAGCATCAACAAAAAGTCCAACTATTAGCTTTCTTAGATCAAATGCCTGTCAGTCTATAAGTTCCCAAATGCAGTCTAGCTGTAAAATGAATCACACTATGATATTTAAAAGTTGAAATGTTTCTTGAGAGCATTCCAGTTTTCCTATGAATGAGAAGTAGGAATTATTTCTTTTTTAATAAGTCTTCCAGGAGCCATGACCTCCGTGACCCCATTTCTGTGGAAGACGGTTTCATCTTCCCCCCGCCGCTGAGTCCTCTGGATGAAAATGCGACCTTCCTCTTGGCGAATAAAACCTCATTCGAATGGGTATACACTCACGCTCACATTTTGAAATATGTTTGCATAAGAATTTATTTATGGCTGGAAAGGTTCATGAGATTTTTTCCCCCCACTGTACTCTCTCTGGGATTTGTGTTATGGTTCCCGCATTGATTCTATCAAATGAGCTCATACTCCTGCCTGGGCCTGAGTTTCTGGAATTTACTTCCCCATATGCAAAGTGGTCACCTTACCCTCTCTCCCTCCCCACAGAAATGGCAACAACATGGCAAGAAGTCCAAGCCACCTGGAAACATTATTCATTTGGCCTGGTATTTGCAGATTTAACATCTCCAAGTGGCTGTGCATTCATTGTTAGTTTTGCAGAGGGACACATTTGAATAGAACAAATTCAGAGGGCTAGTGTGCAGAAGCAAACACCCAAACTACGGACCAAGCCGGCCATGCACTGAACACCCCCACCTGCCTGGCCTCTGGACAATCTGGGTGCACATTTCGAAACTCCCTGGAGGTAGAACATTGACCTCATCAGAATAGACAAGGAAATAGGGTCTCTGGTTATAGAGTTATTAATGAATGGCTGGGAATTACTGTATCTTTTAAGTTAGATGATTCTAGATTGTAAAGAATTGGGAGACATTATTTGCTATGGTGGGATTTTCAAGTCTAGGGATATGTGACCACCTCAGCACATGTATCTAACAGAGATAAAAGGCTCAGGTTCCATCACTTCATGGCAAATAGATGTGGTAGCAGTGGCAGACTACTTTCTTGGTCTCCAAAATCACTGCATATGGTGACTGCAGCCATGAAATTAAAGCATGCTTGCTCCTTGATAGAAAAGCTATGACAAACCTAGACAACATATTAAAAATCAAAGACATTACTTTGCCAACAAAGGTCCATATAGTCCAAGCTATGGTTTTTCCAGTAGTCATGTATGGATGTGAGGAAGTTGGCCCATAAAGAAAACTGAGTGTCAAATAATTGATGATTTTGAATTGTGGTGCTGGAGAAGATTCTTGAGAGTCCCTTGGACTGCAAGATCAAACCAGTCAATCCTAAAGGAAACCGACCTTGAATATTCATTGGAAGTATTGATGCTAAAGCTGAAGCTCCAATACTTTGGCCACCTACTGCAAAGAGCTGACTCATTAGAAAAGACCCTGATGCTGGGAAAGATTGAAGGTGGGAGGAGAAATGGACAACAGAGGACGAGATGGTTCAGTGGCATCACCAACTCAATGGACATGAGTTCGAGCAAGCTCCAGGAGATGGTGAAGGACAGGGAAGTCTGGCGTGCTGCAGTCCATGAGGTTGCAAAGGGTCGGACATGACTAAGCAACTGAACAACAACTAAGGGCTTGGGATAAATGACTCCATGATATGGAAAGGAAATACACAGGCTTTCTTCCCTGAAGACTGCTGCCTATGCAGAGTTCTATCTTAGGAAACCTGGCATGCTCCAGTCCATGGGGTCGCAAGAGTCAGACAGGGCTGAGTGACTGAACAACAACAACATAGTGGCCCTATCTTTTGTGAGCTCCCAAGACTTCTGCCAGTTTAGGCTGTTCAGCTTTGCAGAGCTCATGCAGTTGGATGCCAGGGCGAGCCTGACTTCTCCCAGCCTTCTTCCAGCTCATTCATCCTGGGAAAGCTAATGTGAAAGAGAGTGGGGAGCATGGGTCCCTTTAACACAAGACACACAGGACCATCAGGGCAGCAATGGGGGCATCCCTAGAAACCAAACGCAGTGTCACTTCATGAGAGTCTTGCCAGTTTTGGATTTCCCTGGTGAAGGGGCTTCCTAGGCACAAGGCTGGAAGTCTATGTTGGTCTTGGGAATGTCCAATCAGTGTATCCTAGTCCTGCTCTTCCATTTCTGGACAAAGGAAGGCAGAATAATTCTACTCCCTGGGCTTCCCTTATAGCTCAGTTGGTAAAGAATCTACCTGCGATGCAGGAGACCCCAGTTCAATTCCTGGGTCAGGAAAATCCACTGGAGAAGGGATAGGCTACCCATCTCATGATTCTTGGGCTTCCCCTGTGGCTCAGCTGGTAAAGAATCTGCCTGCAATGCAGGAGACCTGGGTTTGATCCCTGGATTGGGAAGATCCCCTGGAGAAGGGAAAGGCTGCCCGCTCCAGTATTCTGGGCTGGAGAATTCCCTCGACTGTATAGTCCATGGAGTTGCAAAGAGTTGGACCTGATTGAGCGACTTTCACTTCATTTCAAAAGGCAACTGTAGGGAGCTGGGTGGGAAGAATTGGGAGATTGGGATTGATACATAACACTGCTGATACTATGTATAAAATATATAACTAATGAGAACATGCTGTATAGCTCAGGAAACTAGACTTAATACACTGAAAGGGGAGGAAATCCAAAAGGGAGGGGGTATATGTATATGTACAGCTGATTCACTTCGCTGTACAGCAGAAACTAATACAACATTATATAACAACTCTACTCCCATAAAGATTAACTTAAAAGGGGCAACTCTAATGAATGAGGTCCTCTTCCTCCCTGCCCCTATCCTGGGCAGAACTTAGCCACAAGAAGGGTGGAGCTCAAAGCCCAAGGAGATTTGTGACACCGGGTAGGATGCTTGGCCACCTGTCTAAATGGAATGTTTCCACCAGGCTGGGCCCGAGAGACAATGCCTCCCACTTTGGAGGTGGGAACCCCACCCTGGGTCAAGGGACAGGGCTCACTGGTATTGGGAGTGGGGAGAAGCTGCCTATCAGTTCAAGGATGGCCCCTGGAGAGATGCTGGCCTTGAAGTGCTGCCTCCTGGGGGCATCCCCTACAGGCAGAATAAACAAGGAGGGGCTTGTGTGTGTGGACAGATATGGGCCAGCCAGAGGGGGCCACATGGGAGGAGCCAGCTCCCTTTCATCCTGGGTGGGATGGAAGACAGGAATCTGAGAGAAAAAGAATAAGATTCTCATGCTTCTCTGAAGGGTAAACACCTTTCAGGCTCCTCCCCTGAGGGCAGACCACCTGTGTGCTTTCTCTTCTAGTCAATTCCATCCATTCATTCTTTCCACCATGTTCCCTGGGTACCTGAGGAATGGCACTAGATGCTATGGAAGAAGATGACACAGCCAGCTTCTGGGAGCTGTTACTTGCCTCCCCAAATTTAACAAATCCTGCCCACTCTACCCGGTTTTCTTTTCATAGGCTGTGATTCCCAAAAGCTTCCCTGGTGGCTCAGATGGTAAAGAACCTGCCTGCAATGCAGGAGACCCAGGTTCGATCCCTGGGTTGGGAAGATGCCCTAGAGCAAGGAATGGCAACCCATTCCAGTGTTATGGCCTCGAGAATCCCCCGGACAGAGGAACCTGGTGGGCTGCAGTTCATGGGATCACAAAGAGTAGGACAAGACTGCACAACTAACACTTAGGCTACTTGGATGATTCCCAAATTCTGGGCCAACAGGGGAGATTGGACATTGTTACCAAGTCACAGGAAGCTAGGAGGGCAAAGACCTAAGAGACAATCTGACCCCAAATCAGGGTCTCAAAAGGGGACCCTGAAACCAAAGCACACAGGCGGTTCATGAGGTCAGACGTTATAACCTCTGATGCCCCACCCAGTGCCCCACCCAGGGCACCCAGTGCCCTTCACTCTTCTCTCCTCATCCCACATGGCTGAAGGTTTTATCCAGATATGAACACCCGGGGAGTCACTTAGCAACTTTCTCTTGCTACTACTTGTAAAGTGGTTTCAGAAGATACAGCCCATCCCCTCAAACAGTTCAGCAGCTAGTGAATTAGCTGAGTCTGCTTTATGATGATTCCACGTGCCCTGCACACAGCCAGTATGAAGATATGTCTTGAAATAGGTTTTCACCCCTGAGACCAAAAAATAAATATGCTTTGAGTTTTTTTTGCTGAAGGCTTTCTTTCTTTAAGTAGCAGGTCCTGGGGTTACATGGCACATTCTAATGAGGGTTCTTCTAAATTATCAGTTGGTTTAGTCGCTAAGTAGTGTCCGACTCTTTTGCGATCCCCCTAGACTGTAGCCCATCAGGCTCCTCTGTTGATGGGATTTTTCCAAACAAGCATATTGGAATGGATTGCTGGGTTGAAAACTAAGCCTAGAACTGGTTCTCTCGGGTATTCATTCTTTAAAACATTGTTGCAAAATCTGAGGTCTTCCTTACTCTGTCACGGTGGTGGTTGCTAAGTCATGTCTACTCGTGCAACCCCATGGATTACATAGCCTGCCAGGCTCCTCTGCCCAGGGAATTCTCCAGGTAAGAATACTAGAGAGGGTTGCCATTTCCTTCTCCAGGAGATCTTCCCAACCCAGGAATTGAACCTGGGTCTCTTGCACTGCGGGCAGATTCTTTACTGACTGAGGCACCACTCTGTCATGGGAAGGACAAATCATTTCCTCAATCACAACATTTGAGATGGAAATTTAAGTGCTTTGATACGATTTCATTCATGATCCTGGGACACTGCTATAAGACTGACCAAAAAAGTGTTATAACCTCAATTTTAGGCAGGCAACATAAAAGTTGTTATATGAATAAATATTTTTAAAATTTTAGGGGACTCTATATCAGCCATCAGACAGGTGGCAATGTCTACATTAGGACAAGAAACCTGATTTTCAGTTCCAAGCTTTGCTGCCAGACCACATTAGAGGTACTATTATCATCTTGTCATTCTTCTGCTTTGAAGATTACTGCTATGTGAAGTTGATGTATTATTGTACCAGTATAACTCCTTGGAAGGAAAGTTATGACCAACTTAGACAGCATATTAAAAAGCAGAGACATTACTTTGCCAACAAAGGTCCTTCTAGTCAAGGCTATGGTTTTTCCAGTGGTCATGTATGGATGTGAGAGTTGGACTATAAAGAAAGGTGACTCACTTCAAAAGACTCTGATGCTGGGAAAGATTGAGGGCAGGAGGAGAAGAGGATGACAGGATGAGATGGTTGGATGGTATCACCAACTCAATGGACATGGGTTTGGGTAGACTCCGGGAATTGGTGATGGACAGGGAGGCCTGGCCGTGCTGTGGTTCATGGGGTCGCAAAGAGTCAGACACAAATGAGCGATTGAACTGAACTGAACTGAACCCCAATATAAGAATAGACAGGTTAATGAAACAGAACAGAAACTCAAGGAGTGCAGCCTGTATAGAAATCCAGGATGTGATAAGAGTAGCTTTCAAAATAATAGGAAAGGGATAGAGTGAAAGCTAGTGCGGGAATTGGTTAAATCTCTGGGGAAAAATATCAAAATTAGAACCCTATATAGTATCATACATATACTCACATACATTCCAGATGAATTTCATTTCCTAAAAGTTAAAAGATAAACATTGTCATGTAATAGAATTAGAACAAAAATCAGGGGGAAAGAGGAACAGATGATTTCAGACTAAGAAAGTGTTGTGTAACCAGAATAACAAACAGAGATCCCACCAAGCAAGTGAGTGTATATTTGGATACATTAAAGATCAGATTTCAAAATACATGCAAATGCCACAGTGCACCTGGCAGACAAAAGACTATTATCTTTCCTATATAAAGAGATCTTATAAAGAAATGAGAAAGATAAGCTCATCAATAGATTAGCAGAAAATTTAGCAAAACACATAAACTCACTGAAAAAGAGATAAAAGTGAGTGGTAAGTGTATGAAAAAAATGTATTTCATTTGTAATCAAATGCCAGTAATTTCAACAAACTTAGCACATGTATGCACATATTCAACATTCATCCTGTAAAACTGGCTACGCTTTTCCCTTTTTAATGAACATGCCCAGCACTTGTTAAAAAAAAAGATGAACATTCATGCCATCTCAAGGGACTATAAACTGGAATAATCATCCTAAGGGAAAATTCTGCAACAGTTTGTGTTGCTTTAAGTTTCTAAGAAAAATCCATCCCCTGTAAGGTAGTATATACGATGTTGAGATATCAGATTATCTATCCTAAGGATACAAGAGAGTGGAGAAAAGACATTTATTACAGCATTGGTTACTGCTGCTGCCGCTGCTGTTTAGTCACTAAGTCATACGTGACTCTTTTGCGACCCCATGGACTGTACCCCACCAGGCTCCTCTGTCCATGGGATTCTCCAGGCAAGAATACTGAAGTGGGTTGCCATTTTCTTTTCCAGGAGATCTTCTTGATCCAGGGATCGAACCCATGTCTTCTGCATTGGCAGGTGGATTCTTTACCACTGAGCCACCTGGGAAGCCCTGGTTACAATTGGATGAAGTAGGAAACAATCTAATTACTCATTAGTAAAAAAAAGAAAAGGTCTAACCCAATCGAGGTATTTGTGTACAGGATCAGAATAATATGAAGATAATAAAAATCATGTAGACAAACACTTATAACTATGGAAGTAGTTTGCGATAGATTGTTAAGGGGACAGTTATAAAATGTGTATGCATTCATTTATCCAGAATGTTGAGTGATAGGTTTAATTACATAAGTAATAGTAACTTACATGTATATGTTAAAAAAAGATGTAAATATAATAGCAGTAGTTACTTTTAAGGGTTGGGTATTGTAAAGAAGATAATGAATATCATTCATAATCCCGCCATTGTTCACTTCAATAAACATGTGGAGCTCTGGAAATCAGAAAGTAATAATGAAGTTATTAGGTGTCCTGCTCTCACATGCCACATTCTTTTCATACGGAAGCTTTAATGTCATGCCTTTTTCCCCCTAGGTTAAAACATGTCAAGGCTTTTTATTTTGCAAACCTCCTTCTCTGAAGAACTTAATGATAGAAGGAGACGATAAAATAGTCCCAGCTGATTTTTTAAATACTTGCCCCGAGCTAGTTTAAGAGCTCTGATGCATGGCCAGCACTTTCAACCATTGCTTCCTGGGTGTTGCAGGGATGGTAAGGAGGACTTGCATTGGCCTACTGCTCTCCAAGTCCCCCTGAGTCCTCTGTCCCCAGACTCTCCCATGTTTCTCTGCCACAGGGTACATTTGGGACCCAAGAGAGAAAAGCAACACCATGAAGCCAGCTGGTTCCATGATTCTGATATGCTTGGAAACTGTTTTCCCCCTTTTCCCTGTAAAAAGACATTCTGAAGTGTGTGTTTTCCATACTACAGGAGTAGAGCCAACCTTTCAAGCCAGTTAATATCAGAAATAAAGATTTTTCCCCAAAGAGATGTCGTGTTCTGAGGAATGCAGGGACGAGCGATTGTAGGACACGGTCGTGCGTGTGCTTGTGTGCTCAGTCGTGTCTGCTTTGCAACCTCGTGCACTGCAGTCCGCCAGGCTCCTCTGTCCATGGAATTTTCCAGGCAAGAATACTGGAGTCGGTTGCCGTTTCTCGTGATTCAAGCTCTGTTCCACACTAGATCTGCATTAGCTGTTACAAGGATACATAAGGCAGGGTTCCTGCGAACACAGGGCTCATCACCTTGTGTGTCAGTATCTCTTCCCAACCCATCTCAGAAACTCCTGTGACCTCCTGCCTGCTCAACTATGACTCCACAAGCTTCCTTTTCAAGCCCCATCACCACTAACTCACTCTCTCTACTGTATCTCTCTCTCTTTTTTTTTTTTTTTAGGCTGTGTGCCTTGTGAGATCTCAGTTTCCTGACCAGGGATTGAATCTGTGCCCTTTGGCAGTGAAAACGTGGAGTCTTAACCACAGGACCACTGGGGAATTTCTACTGTCTTACTTTCTGACGAGCCAGTCCAGTTTCCACCCCATTTTCCATGCATAATCCTCTGAAAGAGATCTCCTAAAGCCAGCTCCCACTGACAGCTATGAGGCTCCCAGTCTGTCTCCGTCTTCTCTGAAAGACTCCCTCCGCTATCCCAGCTGTGGAATCCTGTTTCCACTTCTTCCCCAGCCTCTAAGATTTTCAAAACTACTCCTGGCTCTGTGGCCAACTAAGCCCGTTTAATTTTGCTGCTTGGTCTTGCTCATGTAAACAAGCATGGTTCTCTTCTCTCCAGCTACCTTCTCAATATGTGTCTCCAAAACTGGGTCTCAAGCTTACCATTCTCCTGAATGAGCACAAACTGAAACAAGTCCTTAGCCCCCACTGAGTCCAAGTCCTCCATCCCCAAGTCCGCTGCCTTTACACTGGAGTCCTTGCCATCATCTCCTAACTTGTCTCCCTGTCTCTGGCTTCATGTCCCCTACCCTCTTTTCTGCAATTACCCTTCTAAATCAGGTAAGGTCACAAAATAGAAACTTGGGACACATGAGGAATTAGCTCCTAGCCCTTGAAACTCAATTGACATCTTCAGGAAAGTTGTCCTAGTAAATATTCCAACCCATGATGTGTGTGGATGTGAAGTGTGCCCTGCTCTGGACTTGTGCAGTGCATAACCTTCATGACCGGACAAAGGGGCTCCTGTTCCCTTGGTAGGACCCCATAGTCACCACATCAGAAGCACAAAGTTGAAGGAACACATAAGGTCATTTGATGTCAATAATTTAGACCATCCATGTTTCCAACAAATGGTCAGTCTTTTGGCCCCTGCGTGAACATCTCCCATAACTGGGAGCTCACTATTTCTGAAAGTCTCATACTGTTCTTCTTTACTGACTACAAAAAATAAACTTGCTGCCATTGAAGCTTCTGAAATTTGACATACTCTGTGACTATTCAGAACAAGAAAGTAGAATAGGGTAGTGGTTAAAGACATAAGAGCTATGTCAGGGATTTTGCTATTTATTGACTAACTTTAGATGGATTCCTTCATTTCCTCATCGCCTGGTTTCCTCATCTTCCTGGGGGTGACATCATTGCTTATCACCTTGTTCTTAGGGCTCTGAGGTTTAAATGCAGTGGTACCCAGAGCAAGGGCAATGCTGCACGTTAGCCATCAGGCACCCTCTTCCCCCGCCCACCTGAACGTTTCAAGTTTTCTTCAACCTCTCGTGATTGGCAGTTCCTCCCATGTCTTGACCACATTCTTCCAAATGTGCTCCTTCTGCACAGAGGTGTCTGGGCTTGAACACTGTCCTTTGGATGCCTTCCATGCCTCAGGGTGGTAAACTCACTAGCATTGTGTTCAAGACTCACCATTATTCATGCAATCAAGAATCTTGATGGGAGGGAGGTTCAAGGGGGAGGGGACATATGTATACCTGTGGCTGATTCATGCTAATGCTTGACAGAAAACAATAAAATCCTATAAAGCAATTATCCTTCAATTAAAAAATAAGCAAATTATAAAGAATCTTGCTAGGTGCTTGGCTATGGTTTAAATTTTCATCTTTCATTCTGGGCTATGGGTTCAAGACACCTCTTCTCTCTCTGTGGTCCACCAGGTTGGGACATCACACGTGAACCATGGTGACTTATCATGTGTATTTTCAACTCGGATCCCAATGCTCCTTTGTGGAGCAGAAACAGTCTGAGGAGGGAACGATGATTTTTAGATCCAATGATTCTCCTTGGAGGCTCATTTTTGGCTCTATCAGGTTTTGCTTTATTATCATTATTATTTTTAATAAATAGAAGAGGTCATTGCTGCCTTATTTTTTTAAAGCAACTTTATGGAGATGTAATTCACATACCGTAAAGTTCACCCATTCCAAAGGCACAGTTCCACGGCTTTAGTATATTCATAGATCTGTGCCACCATCACAGTCTCATTTTAGAACATTTTAATCACTCCAAAAAGAAATTTCACACCATTTCAAGTCATTCTTTCCTCATTCCTGCCTCCCACCTCAAGCCCCTGGCAACCAGTATTGTTGCCTGTTGTGGACATTTCATAGACCTGGAATCATACATCACATAGCCTTCTGTTAATATCCTATTTTCAAGATTCATGGTGTGTCCGTTCTTCATTCCTTTTTTCCTGCCAAGTAATACTACTTATGTGGCTAGGCCATATTTTATTTATCCATTAAGCAGCTGGTGAGCATTTGGGTGGATTCTTCCACGTCTAGTGATTGCTTTCAGTATGGTGTGGATCTTGTTTAAGGAGATCTTGGGGGAGACAGGCAAAGGGTGGCTTCCAATGTCATCCCGGTGCATCTCGGGTGGAGGTGGCCTATGGCTGGCATGAGGTCTCCAGTGCTTTGAGTCATTGCCCACACCCTCATCTGAGTTATTCAGACCCCTGTGTTTTGCTGATTATCCTTTCCTTTCTCAGTTATTTAGTCTTAGAATCACCAACTTCCAATACTCTGTGGGCTGCAGGCAGACTTTGTTTTCTGGAAGCCCCGCAGTTCAGATCTAGTATCCCAGGGCCAGGAAAGGATGAGCCTGCCCAGTCCAGTGATCCTTCCAGCCTGGAGTCTCTGTTCTATGTGTTTCACAACCTCTTCAGAATTGATACCATGTGCAACACTCAAGCATGCAGAGTGTAAAGTGAGGCATCAGAGGAGAGCTTCTAAACCCTCTCATTTCCTCAAACATATACAACTCACCCCCCTCCGCCCTCCCCCCAATCCCACACACATGCTCTTTCCAGTGTAGACAACCTGTTGGTTCCTTTCAAACACCATTTGAAAAACTCAGCCATGGTCTTATTAGTAACAAGGAGCCTTTTCCTTACTTACACTCGTTCCTTAAATTTCTACCCATTTAAAAAAAAAAAAAAATCCTACCCATGTAAGCCTCAAAAACCTGAGCTCTGACTGAAGGAATTTCTAACTATGCTTAGTTATTTGTAAATAAGATGCAGACTATACTCAGATATGAAGTTATTGAGGGTCTTCTGCTAAAGTTCTGTTATTCTGTGCTGATTATATATTGTTCATCTGAAAAATAATTATTTTATGGGCTACAAAAGTAAGTGCATAAACATGTTCAAGAATATTATTTGATTTTCTAATTAAAAATAGTTATAGCTGGATACATTTTTTCATTTTTCTTTATTTAAGATATTTCTCTATCTATAGTGGGCAACTTTTTAGGAATAACTCAAATGAAAAATATCTACCAACAGATACATACATGCATATATACATAATCCCCTATTTCCTTACTATAAATTCTGCCATCAACTTTCTTCCGGAAAGAGAACAAAAACTCATGTGAGAGAGGGGAGGGAAAATCCAGTTGCCTACAAACACCTGAATATTTTTCTGCACATTCAAAAGACTTCTTTTGGAACAGAAGTCTGATGTTCCTTCACACATTGATGCATGTTGACTTAGCTTCAGAATAAAACTAATTAAAAGTGTAGAAAATGCAAGCGTGTTGCTTCAGACAGCTTTCAGGAGGAGGCATCATCTTGCAGTATAAACTGGCTATGGAGTACTAGAAGTTCCTCGAAACAATTTTATTTTCTAGAAACCAAACAGTCAATGGTCTTACTCTTGTCTCCAAATGATCAAACAAAGGTTTGATGAAAGCTCACTCTACCCTAAAGGGTTAATGCCAGTTTTTAAGCTTTTATGCTCTCTCATTTTTAGATGAATGAAGATGAAAACCACCGGCTAAAAAGGATGCTTTAATTCATGGTGATTGACAAAGATTCATGAAGTGGGTTTTGGGGGGCTTTTTTTTTATCCTTTTTTATTCACCAACCCTTCGTTCCAGAATTCCATTTGGAGTTTATCAGAACAAAATGCTTTCAGTTCTGTTCTCTCCGGCCTTGTTTGTTGAGTTCTGCAGGGTTTGCCCACAAGTTCTACTCGAGTAAATCGTATTTAGACAACCTCATATTTCATCTGGGCCTTTTGCAATGACTGGGCCAAGGTCAGTTTTATATTCTCCTGAAATCATAAAGTGACACTTGAGATAAACAGAATGTTTACTCTCTCCATGTGAGCTGAGGCTGATATGTAAATTTATCCTTATTCTTTCATCAAATTTGCATTTACCCTCTTAGCCAAACACTACAGGGTTCCAAATCAAACAGTTTTAATGATGGTCAACTCTTTATGACCGATGGCCATATCGGAGAAAAAGAAACAGCAATTTAGATTAAAATGAAAAGCCCAGCCCTGACAGAACCTCCTCTCCAGGTTAGTGGTAATTGGATGAACTTTCCATACAAGAGGTGTTTTGATGCTTCACTGCTTAACTGTAATTACCACTGGCTTCCGGCTTTGTGTGGCCTGCTCTGCCCCTGTTATCTGCCACAAACACACCACACTCACCTAGAATCACTATTTTTTTTTCCTGGGGTCAAATAAACCAAGTACTTTCAAACAGATTCTTTATATTAAAAAAAGAAAGCAAAGAGGGCATAAGGGAAGACTTGGTCCTCTTTGCAAATTGAATACTTCCAGGCTATCACCACACACACAAAAAAGTTAAAAAAACAAAAACAAAGCAAAACAAAATCCCCCACAATAAACATGGAGCCTACACAAAGTGGCACATAAAAGTCAAACATCTAGATCTGTGAGCCCACGTTGTCTTCCTGGGAGAAGATTCTATTTCCTATGTGCAATTCTGCAAAGGTGAGGGGGCCCCGGGCAGGAGGCTATGTTCCTTCCTACCTCCCAGGTGAGCAGGAATCACACAGGCAAGAAGTACTGGGTGCCCAGTAGCCTCCAGGTCCATGACAAGCTGTTACTCAAGGCTTAAATCTCTCTCCACAGAGAACATGAGGCATAAAATTAGTACCTGTGTTTGCTCTCCATTCTTTCTGAACAAAGGGAGCTATTTCTGTGTTATGAGTTTGTGGAACACAGAGGGGATTAAGCAGAGGGACCACACACTCCTGGCTTGGGGGCTGGGGGCTGGGAGGCAGGTGGAAGACACCGTCCAGCCCCCGAGAGGAGGCCGATTTCCGCCCCCTCCACTGGGTTGTCACTCCCTCCTGCAACCTGGCAGGGGTGGGCCTCACTCAGTGAGGAACTGGGACTCCACGCCCACCCCACTGCAAAGGCCTTCTTGGGTCCTGTTTTGTTTTGGCACCAGATGCGATGCCAGCAAGTTCAAAGCACGGGGTCTCTGAGACGGCTTGCACAAAGAAGAAAAAAGTGACATTCTTTCTGGGGCTCCTGGATTCTGCTTCCTGTGAGGAATAAAAAGTGCAGCCTGTTGGCCCTGGGCCTCGCTAGGTTACCGAAGAGGCCCCATTCGGAATGTAGAACACATCAGTTCAACGGCTTGATGCAGCCCCAGAAGTGACATAATTCAGCCATCGGCACACCACGGCGAGTGTCTCTGCCCAACTTCAGTGCGCGAAGAAGACGACGAAGAAAAGGAAAGAAAGGACCAGATAAAGCCGAGGGGGTGTGGGGGGAGGTGGGGGACACAGTTTCCTTTTCAGTGTGGCTGTCAAATGGCGATCTAATTGTGGCCGGGCTGCTGGAGAGCAGATAGGTTTTCTGAAGCCCGCAAGTATTTCTGCCATTCATGGGGCCCAAGGATGCCACACACAGTCTGTTTGTTCAACATAAGCAAACAGATTGTAAACTGGCTGATAATTTTTGTACTGACAATGTCATTTACAGCTGTCAGCCTTTCGTCTGCCTTGTTTGCTTTATTCAAATATGAACCAAGTGGACCTCCCTTCCAGAGCTTTCTTCTGAATTAAAATCACATCCATTCCCTTCCAAGCTGTCTTATCTAAAATTCATTGGAGGCCAATCAGTGGGCTGAATGCTTTGTTGTTTCCATGGAGGCAAGAAGTCTAGTGTGGACTTTCGGGGATTAGGAAGTTTCAGATTTACAGCCTTGAAGTGCACATTTCTTTCAGCTGGCTTCTTTTGATTGCACAGAGGCAGGAAATTTAAATATAATTTTATGTCAGAGCTGGGAAGCAGTGCTTAAAAATGTCATCGTTCTAGTTTGTAGCTGCATGGTGACAACATTTGGGCTCTCCTCTCCTGGGTTAGTTCTTGAAATGAGCCTCTGGGGCAGGGCTCATATCAGCACGTGCCCCTCAACCTGGGTCACCATGGCTGCCTGGAACTGCCATATCACACCTTTCCTCTGCCGAGCCTGGTTTGGGTACCTGCCTGCCTGGGGGCTGCGGGCAAATCTAGGACCCTCCTCTATTGTTGGTGAAGGTCACAGTACTTTGCATTAATAATTCACATCAGACAGACTGTCTGGTGACAGGCAGCTGTGGACAGTACCACCGTGCTTGGTGGATACAGCGCATCCGTAAAATAATGTTAGGCACAGCTTAGTTCCCTGCTTCTCTGCATCTGGTACCAGTAGTTGGCTGTTGACTACTCTCCATTCCAAGAAGCGTTCAGCTTTTTGAGCTACACTGTCTTGTTTTAAGAACAACATTGGGGTCTCCCTGGCAGTCCGGTGGTTAAGACGGCGCCTTTCAGTACAGGGGGTTTGGGTTCAATCCCTGGTCAGGGAGCAAAGATCCCACATGCCTTGTGGCCAAAAAGCCAAAAACATAAAACAATATTTGTAACAAATTCAATAAAGATTTAAAAAAATGATTCAAACAAACAAAAAATCTCAGCAAGGACATCAAAAACAGAACAGCGTCAATCCAGGGACAATTTTCCCAGCAGAGATGAGGTTGCTACCTTCTTTGGGAAGGAGCAATCCTTTGGAAAACCTGTGTTTCCTCGTCTCTCTGTCCATGAGTCAGATCCCAAATGCCATCGCCATGGGCTGTGCACTACACTGCTGATGCTGGAAACCTTAAAACATAACATCACTGGCTGATGTAGCTCTGATGTGAGTTATGACTGTGGCAATTTCTTCAAACTTTCACTTTCACAGTCCTTAAAAATGGGCGCATTGTGTTAATCAACTCCAGTAAGTGAATCCCTAGAATAAAGGATTGGTAACAAGAAATTCATCGTGAAAACTTTTCTATATCTAGGATAAGTGTTAAAGTCCATCCCAACTCAGCTTTCCAATTTTTCATTCAAATCAATTGAAAGTAGCCTGAAATTCTTGCTTGGTACTGACTCATCTTAAGAAACAAAAATTCCAACAGATGTACTAGACACACGTGAAGTAATTTGAGGAGAGCTCTAGATAGTATTCAGTCCCCCATTGGATGGAAAAATACAATAAAATACAACAAAAGTAAAGTTTCCTAGAAATGAGGTCTCAGTAGTGGCTGCTAAATAGGGATTATTCATTCAACCTATTTAGAAAATACAAGAAGCCTATAGTGCGTTTAAAGTGATAACCAGTGTGCTATCCTGAAATAGGTTTGGTTATTTACTGTTACATGAAATAATTTGTTGTAAGGGCTGTGGTCTGGAACACAGACCTGTCTATTCCCTTACACAGTGTTATTACCAATCTGGAGTCTGGATGGCTTTAAGTGTCCTGCTATTTTAGAAGACAACTATCTTCATTATAACTGAGCTCCCAATTCCCCATGACTTCAAAAAGACCTATCTTGGGGAGAATGAAAGTACTAGTCTTTTTGTAAAAAAACAAAAAACAAAAAACCTTTTGATTTTATTCAGGGTACAGCCAGTTAACAATGCTGTGATACTTCCAAGTGGACAGCAAAGGGACTCAGCCATACAAATACATGCATCCATTCTCCCCCTAACTTCCCTCCCATCCAAGTTGCTACATAATGCTGAGCAGAGTTCCTTGTGCTATGCAGTAAGACCTTGTTTATCATCCATTTTAAATTTAGTGGTATGGTCAAGTTGATCCCAAAGTCCCTAACTATCCCTTATCCCTTATCCTTCCCCACTGCAGCCATAAGGAAAAAGCTAGTCTTGCTTCCTCTTTAAGACTTAAGTTCTACTCTGGTGTGTGTGGTAGGGGATACTTCAGTTCAGTTCGGTTATGTTCGACTCTTTGCGACCCCATGGACTGCAGGATGCCAGGCCTCCCTGTCCATTGCCAACTCCCCGAGTTTACTCAACTCATGTCTATTGAGTTGATGATGCCATCCAGCCATCTCATCTTCTGTCATCCCCTTCTCCCACCTTCAATCTTTCCCAACATCAGGGTCTTTTCAGATGAGTCAGTTCTTCTTATCAGGTGGCCAAAGTATTGGAGTTTCAGCTTCAACATCAGTCCCTCCAATGAATATTCAGGACTGATTTCCTTTAGGATGGACTGGTTGGATTTTCTTGCAGTCCAAGGGACTCTCAAGAGTCTTCTCCAGCACCACAGTTCAAAAGTATCAGTTCTTCAGCACTAAGCTTTCTTTATAGTCCAACTCTCACATCCACACGTGACTACTGGAAAAACCATAGCTTTGACTAGATGGACCTTTGTTGGCAAAGTAATGTCTACTTTTTAATATGCTGTCTAGTTTGGTCATAAATTTTCTTCCAAGAAGCAAGTGTCTTTTAATTTCATGGCTGCAGTCACCATCTGCAGTGATTTTGGAGCCCCCCAAAATAAAGTCTGTCACTGTTTCCAGTGTCTCCCCATCTATTTGCCATGAAGTAGTGGGACCAGATGCCATGATCTTAGTTTTCTGAATTTTGAGTTTTAAGCCAACTAACTCTCCTCTTTCACTTTCATCAAGAGGCTCTTTAGTTCTTCTTCTCTTTCTACCATAAGGGTGGTATCATCTGCATATCTGAGGTTATTGACATTTCTCCTGGCAATCTTGATTCCAGCTTGTGCTTCATCCAGCCCAGTGTTTCTCATGATATATTCTGCATAACAGGACATTTTCAATAGTCTGATACTTAGGTATGCAGAGATTATAAGAATTTTTAATACTGTTCATTAAAACAAAACTAATCTGTTTGCTAAAACTTCCATGTTACACAGAGGCCATACAGTCAACACATCACTAAAGTATCCATCTAGGAACTATTTTGTCCATATTAAAATATATATATATATCCCCACACCCTTCATGAGAAATTCCATAAAGCAAGAAACTCTGAATACTAAAATTTTGACAGCAAAACTCAACTGGTGACTGAGAGTGCCATGACCTCACCAGAGAATATGTCGAGTCCTTGTTCACTCTGTGAGCATTGGCTGTAGAAATGTTTGGGTTTGGTTCTGGGATTGCTCCCCAAGACTTCACTGGGAATGCTATTAAGTAGGGTATATTCCACATCTTACCTTTTAAAAATCCTGGAATTGCAGATATGGAAACACATTTGGACCCAAGGAGTTGGGATAGCATGGTGTGTACATGCCTAAGATGTGTTCCATGTGTTTCTGTGGGAGGCGAGGTGACACTCATACAGCCATCTAAACATGGGGCTGCCAGGGCCATGCTTGGAAATGGACCAGACAGGAGAGCGTAATCAGAAAAGGAAGCTTTCCCTCCACTCACATACATGGCTGTGGGGAGGTGTCAAGGGCCCGAGTTGTGACTGCAGTGACCATTTGGCCAGTTGATGGCACCAACTTGGTGTCTGGCCCAACTAGGTGGAGAGAAGAGGAAGGGAAAAGGTGATAAAGCAAGTGGAGTGAAATAGATACAGGGTGGGGACTTCCTTGGCCATCCAGTGGTTAAGACTTCTCTTGGTTGGAAAGCCAAGATCCCACATGTCTCCTGGCCAAAAAAACAAAACATAAAACAGAAACAATATTGTAACTAATTCAGTAAAGATTTAAAAAAAGAAAGAAATAGACAGGGGGTGATGTGAAAAAGGGGTGTTTCTTATTTCTTTTTCTTTCATTTTCATGTAAATTTATAATTCCCTCTAAATAAACATTTGAATTAAAAACAAGACAGAGAGATAATATTTGTAATTGTTTTTGACAATTTCAATATAGCCATATTTTTAGGGCCTTCCACAATTTAAGTAGCAAAATTACTAATTTCCAGCAAAGTGAAAGAAAACTATTCCACAACTCTTCAGACAGTTTCCTAATACTGTATGAGTCTGTATACAGCTGTCCCATGGTCTATGCCAGGGATTGGTTTCAGGAGTCCCAGCAGATACCAAAATCCAAGGATACTCAAGTCCTTTGTATAAAATGGCATCATACATTGAGCTCTCCATACCCATGGATTCCAAATCCTGGGGTTTAACTAATTCTGGATTGAAATTCAAACTGAGGGTGGTTGAATCTATGGATGCAAAATCTGTGGATGAGTAGAGACAAACATTGCTTTTTATAATATATGTAATTTTATTTTTCTTTTTGCTATTTCTTTGTTCTATTACAGCTTCTGTAAGTTTAAAGTTAAATGAAAATAAGGCTTTAAAAAGCCAATGAAGGCTCAAAAAACAAAAACCAAAAAAGAGTGGCAAAGAAAGAGGAAAAAGAAGAATCTTGGTTGATGTTTCCTCCTCCCTCTTGTTTTCTGGCGGCTGAAGTCAAAGTGAGCAAACAGAAGCACAACCGAAAGGGACGATAAGAAAGTTTAGAAGAGCAAAGGAAGACCCTTGGATGGAAGAAGAGAGAGAATCATGTCTGAAAGTCACAAGAACAGCCTGCTCAATCCTCCAAGTGGAAGACCCAAGCAGCTTTTCTTTTTTTATTCTTACTGAAGTGTGGATGTACAGTATCATCTAAGTTACAGGTGTACAATACAGTGATTCACAATTTTTAAATATTACATTCCATTTACAGTTTATTATAAAGTATTGGCTACATTCCCTGTGTTGTACAATATATCCTTGTAGCTAGAAAAAGTTAGTCACTGAGTTGTGTCTGACTGTTTGTCACCTATGGAGTGTATGTAGCCTGCCAGGCTCCTCTGTTCATGGGGTTCTCCAGACAAGAATACTGGAGTGGGTGGCCATTTCCTTCTAAAAGTGAAAGTCACTCAGTCGTGTCCGACTCTTCACCACCCCATGGTCTATACAGTCGATGGAATTCTCCAGGCCAGAATACTGGAGTGGGTAACCTTTCCCTTCTCCAGGGGATCTTTCCAACCCAGGAATCAAATCCATGTCTCCTGCATTGCAGGCAGATTCTTTACCAGCTGAGCTACAAGGGAAGCCCAAGAATCTTGGAGTGGGTAGCCTATCCCTTCTCCAGTGGATCTTCCTTCAAGGAGCAGCTATGAAAGCCTGTTGAAACTCCAAGGGCTCATCAACAGTGTGAGAGGCTACTTTGCTGAATTGGAGAATAATTTTCAAGTACTGGAGAATATTTCTTCAAATCCATGAGCTTTCAGACTATAATAGCTCTAAACCCAGCACACTTTTTTACTTTAATCTGCTATCTTAACACCTTCTCTACCACTTTCTTAAACCTGGTAAACAAAATGATAAATCAAGCTCTGATTGGTGGGATTTGTCAATTTCCGTGGTATCAATACTCTCATCGGGCTGATTTCAAGCTATCAAGATCATGTCACTGAACACAGATGTGGAGAGAGAGGCCAGAGTTTCTTACAAGACTCATGTGGGTGGACATCTAATCTTGAGGTCTGAAGAATGGGTACATTTTTGTAGGCAGAGGTGGAGGAAAGGGCTCTCCAGGTAAAAGATATATCTCAGATCAAAGCCAAATAGAGAAACCATCTTGACATAGATACACAGAAAGGCGGCATGATGTATTCTCCTGAGAAGGAAATCTGGAGTCAGACTTGGAAGCATTCTAAATACCTCTCTTATCTGAAGGACTGTCCCTCTATGTGGTCAAAGGTTTTGTTTTCTTTTGTTTTTGTTTGGTGTGAGATAATTTGCATGTTTGTATTGTTTGGATTTATCACTGCACAGGTGGAGGCCAAAAAGGAAATATGCAGTAGCATCTAAAATCATTAGACTTGATCTTTTTTTTATTAAATATCTTTATTTATTTATTTTTTAATTAAAAATTTATTTATTTATTTATTTATTTTTTTACTTTGCAATATTGTATTGGTTTTGCCATACATTGATCTTAAAGGACATCACCCTGATAGCCAGGGTCCTGGAAAGGTGGGAGCTAGCTGACAGGAAGTGGAAGAGTTGGGGGAATTTACAAAAGCCAGTGTGAGATTCTGCCCCAGGAGAGAGCAACAGGGGATCAGTTCCCAACAGCATGTATCAGGCCTGACCCACCACTATCTGGGTCCCCAGCAAGCAAGTCAGGGCCTGGCTCCTAGAAGGACCTTGACAGGTTTGCTGAGTGAACCGGCAGCTGAAACAGAAAGCAAGGGTGAGATGGCGAGAGAGCCTGGGTCTGTTCATAGCTGCAAAACAGCTCCAGGATTCAGCAAGTGCTATACAAAAGCCACTCCTTCATCAGAACAGGAAAGCAAAGACGTTGTTTAAGCCAACTCTGATGAGAAGTTGAAAGCATGGATTGCAATCCACAATTTTTTTTAGAACCGGTATTTGTGTTATTGAAGAAATTGGTTGACAAGAGTTTTTTGGTTTTATTTTATTTTGTTAATATGGGTTACACTTTTTCTGGAAACCTATATTTTGTACTGCCGTTCCAACCTGGCCATCATTCTTTGTCACTGCTCCCTTTTTAAGGAGTTAGTAATCTGTAAATAATCTATTAAATCCATTTTTGGAAACATGGAAGCAACCTAGATGCCCATCAACTGACGAATGGATAAGAAAGCTGTGGTACATATACACAATGGAATATTACTCAGCATTAAAAAAAAATTCATTTGAAGCAATTCTACTCAGATGGACGAAACTGGAGCCCATTATCCAGAGTGAAGTAAGCCAGAAGCAAAAACAACAATACAGTATATTAAC